>JBCFXI010000874.1:0-98090 GCA_038496175.1 Ampulex compressa
GTCTTCCCCGGGGCCCCTTTCATCGCACAACAGCCTGCTAGGGACAGCACGGTGGTGGTTTTTAGTGGGTAAGAGCCCCACACTACCCTGCCCACGAGCCCGTCCGGGGCGGGACAGAGGAGGAGCCTCTCCCCCCCCCCCTCGGGGAGGCGCGTCTCCCGTCCTGCTCTGCGGGGCGAATCGGGCAGGGTGCCTTTTGAAGGTTTTCCCCACTTGGAAAAAAAAAAAAAAAAAAAGTAGCGTGCAATGGAAACACGAGCCCCCATTCGAGCCGCCTGCAACCCCCAGTGATGCCGCTGGTGCAATGGGAGGCTCATCATGCTGGTGAGCTCTTCCTCAGTGGCACAACTTTAGAAAGTTCAATCGGGCGGGGGTGACTGGGGACATCTGCGCCCCCTAGCTCTACAACCCACCGCCCAAAGCACAGGACCCACACGCTCGCGGATCCTCCCCGCGGCCACCTTCTGCAGCATTACCTGCTCGCAGAAGGAAGCCACGGCGCGCCAGGACCCTTCGCTGTCCAGCATCGCTCGGACGATGGCTGGCTGCGAGAGTTTCTCCCCTACTTCTTTTCGCAAAACACAGCGCTCGCACTGCCACGCTGGGAAAATCTCCAGCGTGTGCTGCGCCGTGTCCCGCTCATCGGGGTAGTGGTGGCACTGCGTCGTCCTCTCCTTCCCTATCCGACACAGGTACTCACCGAAGTAGATATGCCCGGCAGCACCTGCGTCAGCCGGTAGGTCAGCCGTCCCCAGGTCCTGCCCAGCCAGAGTTTTCGAGACTGGCTGGTTTCAAAGAGGCATCTCTGCCACTCCGAAACAGCGCGCTCCCGGGCTTGACGCCTCGTGGTCGCCTCATCGATCGCCGGTTCATCTCTCCATTCGCTCTCCTACTTCATCTCTCAGAACAGAACTCCAGCGTGTGCTGCGCCATGTCCCGCGCATCGGGGCAGTGGTGGCACTGCGTCGTCCTCTCTTTCCCTATCCAACACAGGTACTCACCGAAGCAGCCATGCCCGGTGAGGACCTGCGTCAGCCTGTAGGTCAGCCGTCCCCAGGTCCTGTCCAGCCACTTTTCAAGACTGGGCAGGACAGCCGCGGCAGCGCGCTGTCCCGCGTTGGCGGGTTTGGAGAGGCGTCTTTGCCATTTCCAAACAGCGCGCTCCCGGGCTTGATGCCTGACGGTTCTCTCATCGACCGTCGGCTCCAGCGGAGCATCCTCGGCCCGACGGAGAGACGAGGAGTGAGAAAATCTCACCCTCATCTCCTCCGCCAGGAGTTTCATGGAGAACTGCCTCGCCAGAACCATCGCCACCGCCCAGGATATCGTGCGGTACGCCCGCGCGATCCTGATAGCCATCTGTCTCTCGAGGCTGCGTAGCCGGTCCCGGCTGTGCCGGCTGACCCATCAGATTACGCGGCCACACCAGGGCCTCGTACAGGACCACCGACCGCACGGCATCCGCATACAGAAAATGGATCTCGCTCCTCAGGCCCCCCGGGTTTGGAAGAAGGCGGCGCAGCCAGCCGGCCATCCCTTCCGCTCGGGGAGCTAGGCGATCAAAGTGGGTCGCAAAACGCCACTGGCCGTCTAAGATGAGCCCCAGGTACTTCATCCCGGTGCCCACTTCGATGGATGTTTGACTTACCTGGAACTGAGATCTGGGTGGCTCCCCACGGCGGCGGAGGTTATAAAACCACAACTCCGTTTGTGGAGCGCGACGCGAATTCCCAGCTCCTTTATCTTTCCGACGACGCAGGCTACCCCGCATTCGGCGAGGTGGAGGTCCGTCTATAGTCCCCCCCGATGACCAGCACTAACATGTCATCCGCGTAACACGTCACATTGACACCGAGGGAAAGGTCGGCCGGCAGGACCACATCGTATCCGATGTCCCACAGGATCGGCCTCAGGATGGACCCCTGTAGGACACCGCACCAAGTCTCGCGCACGACCAGCGCGCCCAACCTGTCCGGGTATTCTATCCACCTGTCCGATAGATAGTCCCCGATCATATCCTGGAGGTAGGTTGGCACCTGATGGTATCGGAGCCCCTCCAGGATGGCCTCCCAGGGAAGGGTGTTGAATGCGTTGACGATATCTAGCGATATCACCCCCCCCCCCCCAAGACGACCGAGTCAGAGTGGGCCCTCACACGCAAGACCGCGTCGACGGTCGAGCGACCCACTCTGAAGCCGAACTGGCTTTCGGCCAGATTGGGGCCTGCGTCAAACATGTGCCTGACGAGGTGGGAAGCTATGGTGCACCCAAACATCTTTCCCACGTCGTCGAGGAGACAGATCGGCCGGTACGGCGAGGGAGACTTTGCGCGCCGGCTCTCTTTTCTGATCAGGACCAGTCGGCTCCGCCTTTACAGTGGGGGAAACTAAGCAGACTGGAGGCAGCTGTTAAAGAGCTCCGACAATCTGGCCCCGAGGACGCCGCGGGTCAGGGCCCAGGCACGTCCAGGAATGCCGTCGGGACTCGGCCCCGAGGCGCTTAAAAGCCCTGGACAGCTCCACTCTTGTGACCCCCAGCTCGTCGGATCGAATGGTGGGGTCCGGCAGGTTATCAGGCGGAAACCGCCGCGACACTCTCCTCGGAGAGTCGGGGAAGAGCACCGAGATGACTCCTCCAAGAAGCTGGGAGTCTAGGGACTCCGTAATCGGAGGGTCCCATGGGCGAATCTTACCCATTATCGGCCGGTATGGGCGCCCCCATGGGTCCTTGCCCAGAGTCCCGAAAAGCTCTTGCCAAGCCTGGGACTTGGCCGCTTTGATGGTCTGCCCGAGGGCTCCCTGTCCCTCATGGAAGCCCTCATACAGCTCTGCAACCCACGCCTCGTCGCGATTCCGCCCTCTGCGAGCACGGGTGTACCGTCACCGGGCGCGCACACGCGCTGCACGCACGTTGGTGTGGAGCCCCGGTTTAGAAGACGGAGCTCCACTTCTGCCGCCCAGTAGAGTATTACCCGTCCTCGTGCGTCGCTTCAGGGGACCCCCACGCCGTGGCGTGAGCAATAAAGTCCCCCAGGACGAGTACCGGGCGAGGAGATAGTTGGGCAACGCATTGCCTGACCTCGCTCAGGTACTTCTCGAATGCTTCGAAACCGCAGTTGGGCGAGATGTAAGATCCTAGCACCGCGATGTTTCCCCACTGTACCACCGCGTATCCCGCCCCGTGCTGGATCAGTGCTAGAGACGGCGCGCGGCGTGCCGTACCTGACGATCACCATGAGGCCTCTTGTATCCCCCACCCAGTCTGGATGGTCCAGAATGTGATACGGCTCCGCGACAATCGCCAGCACGATGTTCCACTCGCGCAGGGTCTGGACCATTAGGTCCTGGGCCCCGCGCGAGTGGTGCAGATTGGCCTGGAGGAGATGATGGGTCATGAAGTTTATACCATGTCCATGGCCTCCTCCAGTCCAGCTGCCGGCCTTGCCGGCTCCGTCGTCAGCCTCAAACAGGCCGCTTCCGTTAAACCTGCCACCGGCACAGATATGGAAGGCACTGCAGGCGGGCCGGCAAGTAGTGTCACCGCCACAGCCGTTACGTCCTTCACCTCACTCCGGCCACTCCTTCTTTTGGAGGGCACTGGGGCGCACTACGCGCTGCTAACGCGGTGGTCGGCCCTCCGCCCAAGGTCACTGCACAGGGGGCTGCGAGGTGCATGCTCCGGCATGGTAGCCCGTGCCCCCACATCTATAGCAGCGCCAGCTGCGATCGATGGTGCCTGGGCACCTGGAGCTGGTATGACCCAGCTCCAGACACCGAAAATATCGCAGTGGGCGCCATGCCAGCGGCTCTACCTTGGCGGAAGACCAGCAGATCTTCCTTGCCGCCACGAGCGGACATTGGGCCGAAATAGAGCCCAAGCCAGAGGGGGAGAACGTCCGGATTTCCCCGGTCCTACCCTTCCTCTCTAGGCACCCGCCTGCCGCGGCGATGATCCGCACCACATCGTGGGGTGAGACGGAGTCGTCCAGCCCCCTCAAGCGGATCACCGCTTTTTTGGAAGGCTGGACGACCTTCGCCTCCGTTCCCACCAGGGCCTCCGTCATCCGTGGAACGAGAATGGCTGCCTTCGGGCTGCTCTCCGGACCGAAAATCTCCAGGGCCAGACCCCCGGTTGCCGCACGTCTGGGGCGTATGGCAGCCGATGTTCAGATCCGCCAGGTCTATTTTAGATCAGGCGGTGGACATGGCCTGCGCATATGACAGGTCCGCCTCTCGGAAGATGGTCAGCGTTACGGCCGCCATCTTATGTGGCCGAGCCAGGCGTTCCTTTCTTCCTCCTCCTTCACCACACCACGGCTTCGACGGTTGAGTAGCCGGGGTTGCAGCATCAGCCACCGCCTGCTGCTATCGCATCTTCTTTGTGTTACGGCCCACCACCTCCGTCCATAACAGCGGGGGGGGGTGCTGATGCTGGCACAGGGGCTGCAGTCTTCGTTATCTCCCGGGTGGGTTGGCCTTGGAATTTCCTGCCCGTGGAAGTAGCCCTATTGTGTGCTCTTTGTCTGCCGGCTTCGCCGTGCTTGTCTTGAGCTTCGTCGCTCTTGCTCGAGCCCGAGACGTGTCTCTCGATGATGGAACGGAGCACACCGCAGTCGTCCGGCACCTCCTCCCTGTTGACACATTTTTTCTGAGGGCAGCAAGTTTGCCTTCAATGAGCGCATCGATTTTTTGCAGGAGATGCGCTTGACAGTTGTTCACAGTTAGAACCTCCACTCTCTTACCCATCCCGGACTGAGCGCACTGAGCTCTCTGGCGTGAGAGGGGTTGTGTTTCTACCGCCCTTACCGCTTTGTAACCTCCAGTTTTGGGGCGAGGCGTTCCCGAGCTGAAGACGGACGAGCGCCATCCGCCTCGTAATACCGGGCGCTCGTAAGCCGCTTCAACAACCATCGCTGGGCGTGGTCATGGTACGTTGTGGCCGGAGGAGAACGAGGGGCTTGGCTTGATTGTCTGGCCCGCGAGGAGAAAACCTCAATAAAAAAACCCTCAATCCCAAGGTATGGTGCGCGCCGAGGTGATGCAAGGCCAGAGAGTGTGTCCGGTCCCGAGCGACCAACAACAACTTCTGGGTACCTGCCGACCCCCAGTCGTATTAGGCTTACCTGGGTAAGGCGGTTCTATCCAGGCGGACATCGATTTCGACCACACTCGTGGGATCAAGTATGGAGTTAACAAATAGCGATAAAAAACAATTAAACGTAAAGGCCAGGGTTACAGAGGAGGCGGGGATGTCAGGGTGGGAAACCCCCCGTGACGAGAAGGAGCAGCTTACCTACCAAGCGGACAGCTTGGAACAAATGCTGCAAGATGACGCTGCTGACTCCGATCACAGCATCGTGGAGGGGATGTCGGAAATACCCGTGCACTCTACTCCCGAGGTGGGACCAGTGATGCCAGGACGTGGGATTTTTTCCCACTTGAGAGCCTTCCTGCGCATGCGCATGCTGACGTCACAGCTTGACGGCGGTTGTTTCCATGGACGTATCTATGTGCAACAGTAGATACGTCTAAGGGGCCCTAATTTCTACCGTATTTCAATTGTCACGGGGGTCTAACGATACCCCATATTTGAGTAAAGTATATACGTTACTTAGAATTCGGTAGGGCGCAATAGTGGGAAAAATCCCACGTCCTGGCATCACTGGGTGGGACTCTTAAGCCAACCGAGAGTTCGGCTGGTGAGAGAGACGGACATCAACGCCAGGGTCGCCATGACATCGGCCAAAACACGCAGATGTGGCTCGCCGGAAAGCGTATCGTCTATAGTAGAAGTTGCTATGGCTGCCGATGCGTCAGCATTCGCCTATTCCGGCGAATCCGACGCATCGTCGGTATTAACCACTTGCGCTACGATTTAACTTTCGGTTGCCGTGCCGCACTGTACAATATAACGTGCGGTAAGGCGTTACATTACACCTAAAAATCCGTACAACATACCTAAAATATCTAACTGTTAAGCGACGCGACGGACATCTTGTTTTTATTTTTCCAACAAATGCCTATAGACGTGATATACACGTCGCTGGGGGTTTTGGAACGAAAGCATCTCGACGTGCGTAGCACGTCTTTATAGCGCAAGTGGTTAACGACGTCCCGAGGGCAGGCGACCCTCCGAGGACGTAAAAGGAGGATCGTCTCAGCGGAGGGCCCGGCTGCGGAATATAGCCAGACCTATCGCGTGGCGCTGCCTGCGGAAAACGCCGTGCAGGCGGAGATGGCTATGCTCCGTACAGGAAACCTGGGGTCCCGTATAATGGACCAGATGGTGGTGGTGGAGCGCGTCTCCCTCAGGTCCAGCAACCTGAGATCGGACTATGTCCATTACCTGCGTCTGGCCGCTAGGGAAGCCCGGGCCGCTGGGCTAGAGCTCTTAAAGCGTACCGCGGCAACAAGAGAGTCCCTGGAGAGAGAAAATCTCCGACTCCAGGCGGAGGTCGGCAACCTTCGAGAAGAGCTTGCTGCCGCAAAGAAGCAGAAAGTCTCTAAGAAAACGGCGCGATTATCTCCTCCAGGGCGGAATGGGCTCACAAGTCCTAAGGCAGGCAATGTAAAAGGAGCAGGTGTGGTGGCATTAGCACCCCCCCCTCCCCCTTTAACGGAAATCCGAGGTATCCTCCCAGGCACCCCAGTGTGGTCAGATGGAAAAGGCTGTCAGGGAGGTGGAGGGGTCAGCTGCGGCCTGCACCCCTACACTCTTACTGCAGTAAACACCCTTATTGAGGGCAAGCTGGCAAAATTTAAGAGCGAGCTCACGAAGAGAAGCGTCCCCCGAGAAGCAGTTGCCATGTCCTCCATCCTCTCCTCGAGAGACCCGTCGAGGACGCGAGTACGCATCAGGGCGGAAAGGCGTTGCTGAGGCCTGCCGGAGCAGGGAAAAACAGCGCAATAGAGTCCATTTCTCGAACAGGCAGGCCTGGGAAAAAACCGTCCCAGAGCGAAGTAAGGATTACAGCCCCAGCACCGGTCGCAGTGCCCCCCACCCCGTTATGGATGCAAGTGGTGGGTCGTAAGGCGAAGAGGGCGCAGCGTCGACAAACGGCAGCTACCACTGCAGCCCTGGTTACCCGGTCGCCGATCGCGGCAGTCAGGAAAGATGGGGGTTATAGCGGAGCCCAACAAAGGCCAAAGGCTGGCCTGGCGCGGCTGCCAAAAATGGCGGCCGTGACGCTAACAGTCCCCCAAGAGGGGGACCTTACGTATGCGCAGGCGATGTCCACGGCGAGATCTAAAATAGATCTGGCGGATCTGGGAATCGCTGCCATACGCCCTAGACGGACGGCAACCGGAATTCTGTTACTACAGATCCCTGGCCCGGAGCGTGGATCGAAGGCTGCCGCTTTGGCCGCAAAGATGGTGGAAGCCTTGGGGGAAACAGGTGCAAAGGTCGTCCGGCCCTCCAAAAAAGCGGAGATGCCCTTGAGGGGGTTGGACGACTCCATCTCGCCTCGTGATATGGCGCGGGCTATTGCCGGGGCGGTCGAGTGCCTGAAGGGGGAGGTGAAGACCGGGTAAATCCGCAACTCCTCCCCCTCTGGCCTTGGCTCAATATGGGCCCAATGCCCGCTAGCAGCGGCGAGGAGCATCGCCGCGGTCGGTCGCGTGTTGGTAGGCTTGTCCTTCGCCAAGGTGGAGCTGCTGGCAGCGCGCCCCCTGCGATGCTTCCGGTGCCTGGAGCTGGGTCACACCAGCTCCAGCTGCTCGGGCACTGTGGACCGCGGTGGGCGTTGCTATCGGTGTGGTGGCACAGACCACCGCGCTGGACAGTGTTTGGCTCTACCGCGTTGCCCATTGTGCAGCGAACGAGGCGGAGGGCGGACCACTGTGTCGGCAGTGCGTCCTATGCCCCGCTGCCCTCCAAAAGGAGGAGTAACCGAGATAGGCCGCGGCGAGGATCCCGTCTACGGGCCAGTTAGACCCGCCATCTGTGTCCGGGTTAGATAGCCAGCCGAAGGCCTTTCCGGAAGCCGCTCGTCGTCTGGAGACGCAAGAGGAGCCAGCAGGATTTGCAGCTGGCCAGGAGGAGGCTATAGAAATGGAGTAGATTTCATGTTCCATCGCCTCCTCTTGGCGAATCGTAACCACTCGCGCGGGGCCCAGGATCTAATGGTCCAGGCCGTGCGCGAGTGGAACATCGGGTAGGTGGTCGTCGTGCAGGCGTATCGCGTCCTGGACCATCCAAATTGGGTGGGGCACGCGAGCGGCCTCGTGGCGATCGTCACGTTCGGCACGCCGCACTCCCCGCATTTCACGCTGATTGAGCGCAGGGCGGCGTACGCGGCGTCACACTGGGTGGACATCGCGGTGGTGGGATGCTACATCTCGCCCAGCTGCGGTCTCGAAGCATTCGAGACGTACCTGGGTGAGGTCGGGCAATGTGTTGTCTGACTTACCCCTCGCCCGGTTCTGGTCCTGGGGGATTTTAATGCCCATGCTACGTGGGAGTGTGGGGATCCCCCAGAAACGACGCACGAGCGCGGGTGTTGCTCGACTGGGCGGCGGAGATGCAACTCCATCTTTTAAACCGAGGTTCCACTCCGACATGCGTAAAATGGCGGTAGCAGTCTATCATCCATCTAACGTGAGCAACCCCTGCCGCTGCAAGTCGCGTGTCGGGCTGACGAGTGGCGGCCAAGATGGAAACGCTTTCGGACCATCAATACGTTCTGATAAACCATCAATACGTCCTGGGTAAACCAGACCCGATACGGCCGCTCGGAGAACAACGCACGACCACGATGTTCGCTTAGGCGATTAGACGGGGACCTCCTGATGGCGGCGGCCCACGCCGTGGCCTGGTCGGAGCGCAATCCGGCCGAGCCCATCGACACAAGGGCGGAGTCCGAGTGGATCCAGGGCGCAATGATGGCCGTATGTGACGCCGCCCTGCCTCGGGCCAGTCTTCCTCCGTCGCGCGCCGTGTAGTGGTGGTCGAGCGCTATTGCGGATCTGCGCAATACTTGCGTTCGCGGCAGACGTCAGTACACCCGCGACCGTAGAAGACGCAACTGCGACGAGGCGTGGGTCGCCGAGCTGTACGAGGGCTCCCATGAAACACAGGAAGCCCTCAGGCAGGCCATCAAAGCGGCCAAGTCCCAGGCTTGGCAAGAGCTCCTCGGGACTCTGGGCAGGGACCCATGGGGGTGCGCATACCGAGTGGTAATGGGTAAGATTCACCCATAGGTCCTTCCAATTACGGAGTCCCTAGACCCCCAGCTTTTTGGAGGGGTCATCTTGGCTCTCTTCCCGGACTCTCCGGGGAAAGTATCGCGGCGGCCACCGCCTGATAATCTGCCGGATCCCACCATTTGGTACGACGAGCTGGGGGTCACAAGAGAGGAGCTGTCCAGGACTTTTAAGCGCCTCGAGGCCAGATTGCAAGAGCTCTTTAACAGCTGCCTCTGGTCCTGATCAGAAAGGAGGGCCGGACCACTAAGTCTCCCTCCGCATACCGGCCGATATGTCTGCTCGACGACGTGGGAAAGCTGTTTGAGCGCATCATAGCTCCCGCCTCGTCGAGCACCTGTCCGGCATAGGCCCCAACCTGGCCGAGAGGTAGTTCGGCTTCAGAGTGGGTCGCTTAACCGTCGACGCGGTCTTGCGTGTGAGGGCCCACTCTGACTCGATCGTCTCTCGGGGAGGGATGGCGTTGGCAATATCACTAGATATCGTCAACGCGTTTAACACCCGTCCCTGGGAGATCATCCTGGAGGGGCTCCGATACCATCAGCTGCCAACCTACCTCCAGGATGTGATCGGGGACTACCTATCGGACAGGTGGGTAGAAAACACGGACAGGTCGGGCATGCTAGACCTGCGAGAGACTCAATGCGGTGTCCCACAGGGGTCTGTCCTGGGGCTGATCCTGTGGGACGTCGGATACAATGTGGTCTTGCGGGCTGAACTTCCTTCCGGTGTCAGCGTGACGCGTTACGCGGATGACACATTAGTGCTGGTCATTGGGTATGGCTGCAGACGGACACTCCGCCTCGCCGAATGAGAGGTGGCCTACGTCGTCCGAAGGATGGAGGTGCCGGGACTACGCATGGTTCCCCATAAAACGGAGGCGTTGTGGTTCTACAACCCCCGCCGCCGTGGGGAGCCGCCCAGGTCCCAGCTCCAGGTAGGTCAGGCCGAAGTCGAGGTGGGCCCTGGAATGAAATACTTGGGGCTCACCTTGGACGGTCAGTGGCGTTTTGTGGCCCACTTCAGTCGCCTGGCCCCCCGCGCGGAATGGATGGCTGGTTGGCTGGGTTGCCTCCTTCCAAACCTTGGGGAGTCTGAGGAGAGGGTCCGCCACCTTTATGCGACGATCGTGCGGTCCGTGGTCCCGTATTGGGCCCCGGTGTGGTCGCGCGACCGGATGGTCAGCCGGCACAGCCGGGAACGGTTACGCCAAATTGAGAGGCGGATGGCCATCAGGATCGCGCGTGCGTACCGCATGACATCTTACGCGGCTACGATGGTTCTCGCGGGGCAGCTCCCCATGGAACTCCTGGCGGAGGAGATGGAGGAGAGATACTCTCACTGCTCGTCCCTCCGTCAGGCCGGGGATGTCCCGCCAGAACCGGCGATCAACGAGGCGACCACGAGGCGTCAAGCTCGGGAGCGCGCTGTCGTAGCTGTCCTGCCCAGTCTCGAAAAGTGGCTGGGCAGAACCTGGGGAAGGCTGACCTACCGGCCGACGCAGGGGCTCAACGGGCATGGCTGCTTCGATGAGTACCTTTGTCGGATAGAAAAGGAGAGAACGACGCAGTGCCACCACTGCCTCGATGAACGGGACACGGCGCATCGCACGCTGGAGATTTGCCAGGCGTGGCAGTGCGAGCGCCGTGTCCTGCGAGAAGACGTAGGGCAGGAACTCTCGCTGCCGGCCATCGCCCGCGCGATGATGAACAGCGAGAGGTCCTGGCGCGCTATGGCTTCCTTCCGGTTTTGCTGCAGAAAGGGGCCGCGGGGAGGATCCACGAGTGCGTGGGTCCGAGGGGCAAGGAGCGCAGACGCCCCCTGTTACACCCGGCCGAATGAACTTTTGAAGTGGTGCTACTGAGGAAGAGCTCATCAGTACGATGAGCCTCCCATTGCACCAGTGGTACCACTGGGGGTAGCAGACGGCTCGAGTTGGGACTCGGGTTGCCATGGCACGCAACTCTCCGATATTGATGGCATGTCTGGAGGGTTTTCAGGACCCTCTTATGGTAAGAGCAGCTCTCATCAAACCCTTTCGCGACTTTTTCCTTTTACCAGTTCCCTTCACCCTCCTTCTTTTACTCCAACCCTTGCGTTAAAATCCCCCCCCCCCCCATCGCCATCAACAATCTATTCCGCTGCTCTTTCACCTTTTCACTCCATTCCTCTAAAGCCACCTCTATCCTTCCTAATCTGTTCCCTACGTATACTGTCATTATTCTCCATCTCTGCCCCTCCCCCTTTCTATCTCCAATTCCAACATCCCTTCTCTGCCATCTCCCCATATCCCCCTACCCACCTGCAACATGTCCATTCTCACCTCCATCACAATCCCTCTCTTAGCTGTCCCTCTTTGCCCACTACGTCTACCATACGAACCCCTTCCTTTCATCCCTTCCTATTCTTTTTCCTTAATCCACGTCTGAACCAATCCCATCACATCACATTCTTTCAACATTTCCCTAAATCCTCTATCTCCCCTTTCAACCCAGCTATTTCCCAGTTACACACTTCCTCTTTCCTGGCCCCCAGCTAGACATCCTCTACCTTACTACTCGTCCACTCTTCCTTCTTCCGCCTATCCCCAGCCCCCCCCCCTTCTCATTTTCGCCTGCCCTCATCCTTCTTTATTCATCGACTAACACTCCCTCCTCTTCACTCTATCTCCATAATTTTTCTCCTAACCTTAGCCGTTCCGTTATTGCTCGCACTTTTGCCCCATCCCCCGTTTTCTTTTACGTGAGGGAAATCACCATAGACTCCCTGACTCACGGGAGGGAGAACCGGGGGTGTGTCGGACTTTTACCGACTAAAACTCCAATAGCGGCCATCCTATGCGCAGTTAGAGGGTGGGGAGCACCGGGAACTCTTCTTCTTTGGGAGCTCACTCCCCTCCTCTTACAAAGAAAGGGTGGGGAAATTATCCCCTCCCCTAATCGCTCTCCTAGGGCGACCGTGGAACCACATTACGGTGCGCCTCTTCTTAGAGCTGCTCAAACAGAGAGGACAGGATACGCGCCACGGATATGACCTCGCCTCAAGGCTTGGCAGAATCGCTCCGACAGCTCGGTTGCGGCCGGATGCTCCAGCCGCTCCCGCCACCTCTACACAATGAACCGCTGGGTCTGGTGCTTCAGCACCTCGACATACCTATCATCAAGTGTCCCGTCCTGACCAAGGTTTTTGATGCGTCAATAGTTTTCCACATCCCTCTCCGCCAGGAAATCAAAGGGCGGGAACCCTGCCAGGAGAGTGGCCACCGCGTGAAAGTTCGTGCGGTAACCCCACACGAGCCTTATGGCCAGTCGCCGCTGTCCCCGGCGCAGCTTATCGATACTGCGCCGGCTGGCCAGCAGGGCGCCCCACCAGACTGGTGCTCCGTGGAGCACCATGGAACAGACGACCCCCAGGTAAGTCCGACGAACACTCTCCTGTGCCGAAGTGCTCATGGAAGCACCAGAGGCTGTCCAGGGTGAGACCTACGTACTTCAACGTACCTCTCGCCCTTACATGGACCTCACCTACCCTCAACCACCTCACAAGCGGCCCCACACACCGAGAGCGATTGTAAAACCAAATCGCTTCGGTTTAGTGTGAGGCAATCCTTAGTCCGTGGCGGTTGATATGGGCAACGACACGTGCCACCGCTAACTCGGCTAGACGGATGGTCCTCGTCCAGTTCTCCCCAGCGGCAAAATCAAGAGTGTCATCTGCATAACAGATGATCTTTCCACCGCGGGAAAGACAGACCCGCAGGACAGAATCGTATGCGAGGTCCCATAGTAGGGGGCCCAACGCAGACCCCTGCTGGACCCCGCAATACGTTTCTCTCCGTATTATTCCGCACCAGCCCAGATATTTAATCCGCCTGTCAGACAGGTAGTCTTCGACCAGAGCGGCCAAAACTGGAGGTACCTCGTGGTATTGTAGTGCCTCCCTCACCGTCCACTAGGGCAGGATGTTAAAAACATTGGCGATGTCCAAAGACGCCGCCAAGCCCACCCCTCTCTGGCGAACAGCAGACTCCGTCTGGGATTTGACGTGCTCCATCTACCGTAAAGCGTCCCCGGCGGAAGCCATACTGCCCTCTGTCCAGATCGGGGCCCACCGCCGACAGGTGTCGAACGAGGCGATCCGCTATAATGCGCTCAAAGAGCTCAGTCGTCTTTTCCAGTAAGCAAATGGACCGGTATGCGGAGGGAGAGTCCACGGGCCTTCCTTCTTTTCGGAAGAGGACCATCCTTTCTACTTTGCACGCGTAGGGGAACCTCCCGTGCCTGATACACACGTTGTAGAGTGCGATCAATCACGGGACCAGGACGCGCAAGGCCCATACCGACGCAAGGGCCAGCAATACCGTCGGAGCCGGGGGCTTTCTGCCCATGGTCGGCCAGGCGCTTAACGGCCGGGCCAAACTCCTCGCTAGTGACCCCCATTTCCTCCCTCCACTCAACGAGCGGTGAAAGACCGTACGGGTCGAGAGCCTCCCCTCGAGTGCGGGGGAAAAGAGCATCCACGACCCCTTCCAGAAACTGGGGATCCAGGGACTCCGTAATTAGGGGCACCCAGAATCGTAATTTATTCATTACAATCCTATAGTCCTGTAGAACGATCCCCGTCTAGCGTTGCGAAAAGTTCCCCCCAAGCTCGGGCCCTTGGACAGTCCGCGGCAAGGCGACCGTGATTTCACTTTACACCCCGCACAGCGGGGCCACGGCCGCTTGACTTAACTCCGCGATATAGCATGATCACCCCACCAGCTCGAGAGGGATTGACTCGGGGCATTGCTACGTCGCAGATCGATGTTAGTATGTCCCGGAACCGTAGTGCTCCTTTGTCCGGGTCAGGGAGCTCTTGTTTCCCTGACCCACAGGGCCAGTCAGCGGCTATGGCTGCTGCCATCAGCATGTTCTGGTTTAGGCGCTGAAGGTGCTTATCGTGGTGGTGAGTCTCCTCTAGGGCGGCGCACCTGGGCAGCGGGAATGTCGCCTACCTCCACATCAAACATGATGTGGAGGTGATCCTTTTTTTTTTTTTTCAAGTGGGGAAAACCTTCAAAAGGCACCCTGCCCGATTCGCCCCGCAGAGCAGGACGGGAGACGCGCCTCCCCGAGGGGGGGGGAGAGGCTCCTCCGCTGTCCCGCCCCGGACGGGCTCGTGGGCAGGGTAGTGTGGGGCTCTTACCCACTAAAAACCACCACCGTGCTGTCCCTAGCAGGCTGTTGTGCGATGAAAGGGGCCCCGGGGAAGACTCTCGCCATTACGTCCAGAGCCCTCTAAGTCCAGAGCCCCCTAATGTGGAGGTGATCCGACATGGACTCAATATCCTCCCGCTACCTGCCATCCCGAGATAGGGCGTGCGAATGTCGACGAGGAAAACGAGAAGTTAATTACTGACTCACCGTTCCATCGCACGCACGTGCTTGCTGAGCCCCGGTTCAGCACCCGGAACTCATATTGCGCCACCCAATCGAGGAGCATCCGCTCTCTTGCATCGTCCTGGGTTTCGCCCCATGCCTGTACGTGAGCGTTGAAACCCCTCAAGACGAGTACATAGCGCGGCCGACCTCGGGTGACGCATCCGCCGGCCGCCTCCAGGTACGCCTCGTATTCTCCGAGGCTGTAGTTGGGCGAGATGTAACAACCCACTACCACGAAGGTCCTCTACACGCAGGTCACATACCCCCTCCCTCGCTCAAACTCCGAGCATGAGGGAGCAAACGGCATATTACCATCAATGATGGTGACGGAGCCGTCCACGTCCTTAACTCAGGTTAGACGGGGGAACGCAGTGCGGCTCCGCCACCACGGCCAGGCCAATGGACTGCACGCGCAAAGTTTGGATTAGAAGATCCTGTGCCCCGCGCGAGCGGTTTATATTGGTCTGGAGGAGATGGAAGGCTAAGTCATCTCGACCTCCTCCAGACCAACGACGTTGGCCGTCTCCGCCCCTCCTGACTTTTCTGGCGTCCTTTCTTTATTACGCCACGGGGCGGAATTCCAGCTGGTCCCAAGCACTGACTCCAGTGCTTTACTCGCCCAAATGGCAGGAGGCTGTCGGCCAGATACCACCTCCCTTGCTACCTCAGTAGTGAAGGACATTTGCATGATGGTCTGTTTAGCAGCTATTACCGCCGCCTTTGCCGGCTCCTTTCTCGGAGGCACCGGTAGCGGCTTGATGGCCCCTTTTTCTTTTTAGGGGGCGTGGCCTTCCTGGCCACAGGCAAAGCACGCGCCACTTCTGTCCGCCCTAGTGCATCTTTTCTTTCATCATCTTCATTTTCGAGGTTCCTAAAGCATTGGAGCGGACGTGGCTCCAGCGCTTCCACTCTCACGGACGTCCAGCCAACCCGGAGTCGACCCGTTTCCAGCACTTTACTGACTGCGGTGACTGGGCACCTCAACCACAAGCTGCCTAGCTTGGAGAGGGATCTCCGGATATCACTGGATTTAACTTCCCTCTCCTGGTAGCCGCCGCTGTTCGCTACAGCTGCCATTACCTCGGCGGCTGTGTCCGAGTCCCCAAGCCTGGTCACACGCAGATCGGCCTTCTTTGAGGGACGAGCAATGCGAACGCCCGACTGTCTCTCGAATTTCTTGCCACCGGGTTAAGGTCAGAGCTTCCAGCAGTTGATCGAGGGCCGCCGTCCGCTATCGTACCTTATTGTCGCTAAATTCTATCGAATCGTTGTGTCGAGTTCTTGTACTGTCGAAAGACAAGCGGGCGTGAATCCAATGCCGCTATATATGGTTGTGTTGTTGCCGTACATGGTGGCGCCTACGGTTTTATTTCACTATCGGTGGTGTCCCTTCAAACTCATTATTGTTTTGATGACCCCGTTAGCTCGTTTCACCTGGTTACACTAGGGCGTGTACGAGGGCGTTCTGCGGTGGTGTGAATTCTCCCCCGACGAATTGTCACCCGTTGTCGGAGATCATGGTGCGGGTGGTTTCGTCATGAAGGATTACCCTATCGTAGTATCGTATCTAGTACCGATCGTATCTATAGCTTAGAGTAGTATTGCTCGTTTTACGGCGGGAACATTGGCCTGGTGTAGGGGCTGGAGTTCCACCCATTTAGTAAATTTTAAGAGTGGAAAAGGTATCGATTATATCTGTCAACACAATGTCCCATGGACCAACGGCGATCAATGTGTGCAAAGTCTCGGCGGATTTCTGCTATGACACTTTGTGGCGCTGGCAGCTGGTGTACGATCGAACGTCGTCCGCCGCATGCCGTTCCATCCGTGGCCAGTAGCAGTGTTGGACCAAGCGTCGAACAGTTTTCATATAAAATAATACTATAGGAATAAAGCTTTATAATAACTATTCCGCACATTAGTTTTTAAAGAATTAGGTCAGTATTATGAGGATTGATTGGATTTTACATAATGATGATAATAGTTGAGTTCAAGTATTTTTTTGCTAGCGACTTGTGTTGATGAGTGAAGATACTTTATTAATATTACTACGATACAGTCTTTACAGTCTTATTTTATACAATAACTTTTTACTCTCGCTCTTTGACTCTAACTCTTTACAAGTTTATGGTTATGAAATATGATGGTCACGAAATTTAGTCTCTTCTTTGACTCTGACTGTAACTCTTCTCTCTAAACTGTGCTCTGTAACTCTGTTCTCTATGCTCTGCTCTATAACTTTGCTCTACTCTCTATAACTCTCTATAACTAATTCTTTACTCTGTACTCTGACTCTGATTCTTCTCTCTGTACTCTGCTTCGCTCGCTACAACTTTCTGTTTTCTATTGCTAGGTTTCGCTCTTTTTCCCAAGTTTTTCCGCACACACCCCCTCTCATTCGTAGACGTTCCCACACTCATCGGTCACGTGTATTCCTCGAAACCATTCGCCACCTAAAACCAAACTATGCACTCTGCCCCAATCGCTTTGCTTTCAACTCCTTATAGCCAACACTCACACGCACTTATACTCTTTAAAATATTGATTCACTCTCACGCAAGGCTATTTTCATATTCCCACAGTATTTTGATTTTGTATGATATTTCTCAAAGCACATTTATTTCTGGTCATGATTTTTCCAAAAACTATTTGAAATATCGATCAATACTCACTTTTCTCTGAAATGTTTTTGTTATTCCTATCAGAAGTATTAAAGGGAGAAGTTTTTTTAATCTATTTAGCGTCTGTATCCGTTTCCTTCCTATCTGTACCTCTTTCGATATCAAATTGTTGCTGTTCGTGATATTGATTTGTTTCAGTACGAATAACTTAATCAAATCTTGTATGCCCCATTCATCAAGCGATATTTCCACTCCTGCTTGTTCTTTACGGTTTTGTATAAATACCAGTGCGGTCTGTTCGGGTCCATTCAATTTCCTCTTCGTCGGAACTATTACTATCCTCCTCTTCAACATATATTACTGGTTTCATCAAATTTTTCAGTTTCCTAACAATAATTTTGGTTGCACTGTCCAAATCTTCCCTATCATTTCATTTTTTTTTTAAATTCATTTTTCGGCACCGACTGCTAAGATCATTTAGCCTAGGACCTACTGTTTAAGGTGGGTTCTGAACCATCAGAGCTACGGTATATACATATTACATAGAAAAACTAGAGGTGATGGAGCGGGATTCGAACCCGGGTCTGCCGCGTGGCAGTCTGAGCCTCTATCCACTACACCACCGTAGCTCTAACTACCATTTCATTCCGTCTCACTAACATTTGACAGGTTATCGGCGTATACTTCATCGTCACTTTCACTCAATTTTGCAGAACTGCATAGATATGTGTGAATATAGATAGATAGATGGATATATAGACAGACAGATATATAGTAGATATAGGAGCAACCGATACTCAGTAGACAAACAATGGACAAACAATAAGCAACTATTTAAACACATGAACTCAGTCGGTAACTGGCGATTGCATGAACTCGCACATACGTAAGTGCGACATATAACCGCTAACTCAGCGAACTCACGTATACGTGAATCCGGCAGTTAGTGTTAAGATTGGGCGGTACAAAACTAGGTGGACCTTGTAACCCTTTGAGTTACATAGAGGCTCGTACGGCCCTGACGAAAGGCTGATGTCTAAAATCGTCGATAGGCGACGCGGCGAGGAGACCGCGACGGGCCAGAGAGAGAGAAAAAGGGGGAGTCGAATATTGGAGTCGAGACGGTAAGGACCCAGAAAAGGAAGTTACGAAAGCGAAGGAAGCTCGACGGAAAGAAATTCTACGCTACCGTACGGGAGGGAGAGATTCATCCTCTAGGTCCATAGAAGCCTGGCTTCGCCCGAACTCACGTACGTACGAGGAAGGGAAATTTTCCGCCAGCCACGGGCCCATCTGGCCCGTGTAACCTTCTTGGAGCGCCTTCGGCTTCCGTAAGCCTTGCGGGGGGAGGAAGAATAGGGATTCTTAAAAGTCTGTTGGGGACCGCCGTTTAGGTCCCGTTGGTTCTGATCTCTGTCCCAGAATTAATAGTTGTAAGAATATAATCCCAAAAGTTAATAGCATTGCGAGTTTTGTTTTTTTTTTTTTCCTTTACCCTTGTAAATATATAATTTTGTCGGCCGGCCCGAAATCACAAAAAGGACTCTTGGCGAACGGATTACCACCCTCACCTGGACTCACCCCCCTTTTTTTTTGTTTCCCTTATCCCCATATTTTTTTCTCTCATTTTGTTTTTGCACTGACGTGGGGAGGGTAACAACCTAGACTAGGTGGCGGTATTAAATTAAGCAGGGTTGCACCAAGCGGATATAGGCTTAAAGCCTATTTACTGTCTCGATGTAGCGATTGCCGCTAGTTGGTGCAGTTAGCGATTCCCGCTGGTCGGCGGTTCCGGTCGGAGATTCGACATAACCGTGCCACGGAGTTAACCTATCCAAGCTCGGGTGGCCTAAGCCTGAAATGCTCGTTGCCCAAGAGGACGCTGGAGAACCGGCAGGTCCAGCTGGGAGGTATCGGATGACCTCTATTCCCTAAGAGGTGTGAGTCGGTCGGCAAACGACTATCCGTTATTGGCGTTGATACCGAGAGCCAAAAGGACCGTTGGAGGTAGCGCGGATGGTTGGGAGCCAAAAGACGTCACGCTAGGAGCGATTACAAGTGCCAATATATATTAGGAACACCGGAAAGTAATGTCATTTCTGCGCATGTCGATATTAGTTTGTCATTTATTAACTCGTCGTGTACTTTGTCACGGGTTATCCGCGTCTGTCGAATTTATGTCACGAATGATCTTGTATTTACCGATTCTTAGTTACAGTTTTAAAATCAAGAAATTTATAGTTTTGGGTCAAGCGTGTCTACGCGACACTCCCCTAGGATGAGACAAATTTACTAATAATATTGGGCGAATTTTGGAGGTTGAGGAAGGATGTCAACAAAACCTTCTTTCGGAATAAAGACTTTTATTAATTTTTCTAACTCAAGGTGAAAGGCTTAAATTCGAGTTCCTCTGAACCACCACTGCAAAGTTTACGTTTGTATTTACTTCATATTAAACTAACCCTTGGTCTTCTCGGTTACACCGATACGCAGTCAAGTGCGCCTCAGTCTTTCCGGAGATGACTTTAAGCCAAGACAGATCGGAACTCTCCGATTATGAAAAGAATTTAATGCTGTTTAATTCCAGATACTTGTATTCTCTCCGATACGCAGTCGAGTGCGCCTCAGGCAGTCTATAGATATCGGAATGTCCACTATTAAATGCAGAAAAACTTAATTAAGAATACTTACACAATATGATTGAATCTTACTCGTTAAAACTCAAGCGCAGGGAAATTGGGACCGTCACGCACTGTGGTGCAAACTCATATAATGATAATCTAACTGTGTGTCGTGGCCAAAAGTATCCTGTTATATAGGGTTAGAGTTCTATCCCTTCCTAATGGAAAAATGACGACGGCATGGTCTGATTCTGTACGCGTATCTATCTCATGCATCTTAGATTTCGGTTTTGTTTTGGGGGTTCTCAGAATTCTTGATGTTATCAAGGAGTTAATGTTTTCGCGGATCTTCTCCCCGCTTCCTGTTATGATTGGGGTACTGTTTCGCGGCTTTGATTTGCAGCTGGCCGGTGCCGATAGCTTAGATTGTTTGGTCTCTCTATCTCCTCTTTCATAGACGTAGGGACGGTGCACGTAACACCTTCCCCTTCATAGGTGTAGGGACGGTGCACGTAAAAACTTCAAAGTCGTGCCAAACACGTTTTAGGATTAGAGTCATTTGTTTACTTGTACGTAAATAATTAAATCTACAATTTTTTATAATTTGTAGTAAAATAGCCAACCAAATATCAGAAAAAGTATATATCTCGCATTGTGTTTTTCGAATTTCACAAGGGTAGTAACGCAATGGTTGCTACCAAGAACATATGAGATGTTTACCCAATTGCATTAGTTGTACATAAACTCCAAACGTGGTTTGGTAAATTCAAATTCGGTACTTTTGATTTTTCGACTCATATCGATCAGGAAGACCAACAGCTTTAGACAATAACATGTTAAGCGCGGAAGTGGGAGTAAATCCATGTCAGACAATCGAGAAACTGTTGAACACTCTTAACCAACCTTGGTCAACTATCCATAAACATTTGCAGTAGATTGGTAAAGAAAGCAGAGCAGATGTTAGGGTCGCGCATAATGTGTCCAAAGAAAATAAAGCTAACCGATCCACCGATCCACCATATACACCTTATTGCTTCAGCAGCACAATACAGAAGCGTTTTTTATCGCTTGATCACGGGATATGAAATGTGGGTCCTCTATGATAATCCAAAATGCAAAAGGCAGTAATTCTTTCCAAATGAAACACCACGAGGTACAGCTAAACCAGGTTTATAACCTGAAGAGACGCTTTTGTGTATTTGGTGAAGTATTCGCGAGGTCGTTCATTTTGAAGGGCTGAAACCTGGACAAATTGTGAATGCAAACCTTTACTGTAAACAATTGGATCGAGTAAATCGATCTTTAATTGAAAAGTGCAAAGTGATTGTCAACAGAAAAGGCGTTATTCTGTAAGATAATAATGAAAGATTTCACTACGCAAAATTAATAATTTGATGCGGAAGGTATTGCCTCACCCACCATACTCGCCGAAAATTCCGCAATCGGATTTCCATTTATTCCGATTGTTACAACATTTTCTAAGTAGCGAAAAATGTCATAATTTGGATGATGTTCAAAATGCCATATCCAGATATTTTACTCAAAAATCAATTGATTTTTATCGATCCGACATTAAAACTTTGCACACTAGATGCCAAAGGTTGCTGATAACAAGGGTGATTATATTATTGATTAAAAATAAACCGTTGTTAATAATTTATTTGTTTGAATTTAATGTATAAATGACATTACTTTCGGGTTCCCCTAACATTTACTAAGTGGATGGTGCTCGGTACCGTTTCGGTACCGTGCTGTTTCGTTACAGACAAACAAAAAATATGATTTTTTAAATATATTACTGTCGTTTCTCGCTTTAATTATATGTGGTAGAAAAAAGTAATTACAAGGTAAGTATTTGATTTTATTTTCAAGTCATGTACAATTGCATGTAGTAGAACAAATGGTAAGATTTCATGTTTTAAAGATATGGTGATATTCCGTAGAATTCTTTTCTTTTACTTGTTTATCATTTAACATGTATGTGCAGGTTCATGTTGAGTATACAGAAGTACGCGAACCGAGGAATGAAAAAAATCAACATTAATTGGAAAATGAAATATATCAAAAGGAATAGACGTATACTTTAATTTGTATTACATATTACTTTATAATGTGCAGAGAGGATAAAGAGAGCTAAAAAAAGAGGGTGGATATCGACATTACGCACACCAAAATAAGTTTTGCATTTTTCCTTCATTTTCCGTTTTACCGTAACCGTTAGATATTTACGTTCTCATCTCCGTCCTTTTCGCGAATCACATTTTATTCCGCACAAGTCCTCACGCCTCGTATTTGTGTACAACAAAATTTCCATAAATTTTATGCAGCACATATGACTTGCGACATTCACGAGAGAGGAGATACTGCATTTCACGATCACGGCTTGCCTTGCGTATTTTGGAGAACAAAGGGGGCATTTAAAAACCAGCCTAGAAAGTATTACTCGTATAATTTAATTGGTTCTATCTAGACTGCTTTTTTGAATTATAAGCGACATTTTTTTTTGATCAAAATGAGACCAAACACTATATGATTACAACCACATTTATTTATTTAATACGTATTGAATCATTAATTTCATTACTGTAGTAAAATATGAGTTTGTAGTTGTCAATATATATAATTACATATTCTCTCCGATTAGAAACGGGATTTAAGATTGATCTGGTCGTTGTACTTCTTAACTAATTTTTACGTCGTACTACTTTACTGTTCGTCTTTTGTCGACTCTCCTGATCGATTGTCTCTTCCCGACTACCTCTTCTATAAGACTAGATAGTGCATTTTTCGGTACACCGATATATATACACCGTCATACATTCGAGGGCATAGGCCACACGAAATTTCTATGCCCTTTGTATACATTATGGGGCGACGGACGGTATGACTGCCCGACTCTAAGGCTGCACTGTTCCGACGCATTATCTTTACTTTGAAAATATTCGTGCACCACATTACACTTTTCATCGAATTCCGAGTATAGCTTGGTGATAAAATTGATAAAATATCGCTGTATATCGTCATACACGTAAAATATGAGTCATGCTTTCACAGTTTCCGATAAATGTAAAAACAGCGCTGCGACAATAACAAGGAAAGAGGTACGATGTTGGTTATGCCGACAAACAATTTGAGTGACACTTACGAGAAAGACGACACAATTCAATAGTATTAATTATTTGTAGAGGATCTACATAGAGATCTACATCGCCGTTCCATGTATAGGCGAAATTCAGATTTTACAGAACATTAGATGCTTGTAGTATAGGCGTAACATTACATATCTACCAGGTAAAAATTAGCTATTACAGTTTTATTGTATGTATTCTCATTTTTATCGAAAAAACTTCACCGATCTATGAAAAAATATTTTAAATAAAAGAAAAGTAATATTAACCCTTTATGGGCGCATATATGCGCGTGGCGAAAGTTGTCGATGTAGACTATGGACACAAATGCGCCTGGTAAAAGCTTTGATTGTTTTCTATGGTACCAGGTGTATGTTCAGCAATTATTCCTATTATACATGTCCAACACACGCAAAAACCACATACCTCGTTGTGAAGAACGAGAAAAAATAAAATTTCGTTTATTTTATTTCAGTTATTATCTGTATTTTTAACTCATTTAACTTGTCGTCAACCAGTCATGATTAATACATTTGCATATTGTAGTATTATACTTGAAGTGTATATCATTTTTATATTATTATTTACTGCTATTAATAATTGAAAAATGTATAGCAGTTTTATAGAACTTGTTACAAAAGTGACTTGGATGAAACATTAGATATGAGTAAGGATCATAATGCTAAAATACAGGTAACACATAAATATGATTCATCGTCATCTGATTTAGAAAATTTATCTGATTAGAAACTTCTGATTAGAATATAACATAAAGATTGGGATAGTAAAACATACAAGAAAAAATAAACGATGGAGTATCCTTGGTGCATTTATATACGAAGAAGATTTGAATTCAACATCAAATTTAGAGAAAAATATTCAATCCCCAGTGATCGTATCTACAGGCCGCATGTTGCTCACACGAAGTGCTTCAACTTAAAATAGTTCGCTATCAAAGAGTTAAAAAAAAATATTCCGTTAAAAATTGTCAAGCCGTGAACTTCTTTCAAAAGAGCCAACTACACAACACAATGAGTGTCATATCATATGCCTGGCTGGGTTTCACGTAGACAACATAGGCGTAGGAGCAGCGCAGTGACATTTTGGAGAATGCTTCAGAGCGACGATCATGGAGCTGTTCAGTATTTCCGTTGGCACCAATGTGCTCACCGAGCCGATCGACGCAACAGGCACGGTCAATCCTGGTGAAATTAACCGGCATCAGGCAACACATGGCAACATATAGAGATGATGTAGTAATATAAAAGTGTATACAATCTGTTACTACAAACTAAAATAAATGAAGCATATATGAAAACGACATCCTAATCTTCCAAAAATGAAGGACTCTGCGCTATACCAATCGTAAACCCAATGTTTTATTTGATAAGGCCCTACATCGTTTTCAAAAGACTTGTAAGTCAACTGCAAACCATCAATGTCGATAACCACATATCGTTTATTGTTGAAGACTTTCCTCGCTACAAGTCCCATAGCTTCTTAAATCTTTTTATTAAATAGTTTTTTATTCGCTCCTATCGTTATTGCAACATTCCAGATCACCGACATTGTGCTCCGTTGCTCGTTTTTACTTTGCGTTATAAAACTCTTTATTGACCTCCTGATTTTTGAAGATAGTTTTGGCCGTATGCATCTACATCGTGGTCAGATCTCGATCGTTCTTTTGGCATTCTGCTAAAATAGTACTAAGATGATTGTTAACTTTCTTAAACAATTTGATGCCAAATAATAATCGGCACAGAGTTTTTCCTGTAATTCGATAAACATTTGAGTTGTTTGTGTTTATTTTTATCGACAAAATCTCACCGATACGATAATGAGTATTTTACATTAAAAAAAGTTATACTATCCTGTCAAACTCTGTCAAGCAGTGAACTCATTTCAAAGAATTCCCGCCGAGTACTGCCTTCTATGCCGTATTACGCTCGTAGCTGCGTGCAATTTAAACTTAAGAGTGTGCTTTTTTATGACTCTTATAAAGATTTTACTGTAACATTAAACACACTCATGCTGGCATCGCAGTGTAACGTAGTAGCGGACATTGGCCAGTATGGATTATCATATTATTTAATTGATTGAAAGTTGCATATTTCTTCGGTTCAACGACGAACCTCTGATTCTTGAGGATATCGTATAAAGTCCGTAAGTTTTGATCAAATCGTAAAAAATAGCTCGCTGAGCCAACTAATTGATGGATTTGTCTTACGGTGCACGGTTCAGACGAAGTTCCATGAATGTCGCACCTAGAGCATCCTCGGAAATTTATGCTATCTACATATTACACCTCTTCTTATCTTCCGTGGAGCCAGTTAAGCATGTAATGTGACACAAAATGCGATATACGACGTGGCTCCTTTAAAAGGGCTACGACTTAATGGTTCTTAACGCCATAAGTAACTGTGTTTGGTTAAATTTCTTTCTATCTAAACTTTTATTTCACATATTGGTAAGATTTCTTCGAGTAAAATGGGACCAATCACGATATAATTTACACATTTAATACTTATTCTGCAATAGACTTTGTTACGTGAGCAAGTATACCTGAGTAAGTGGTCACCAGATGTTTTATTACTGTATAGAAAACTCAAGCAAACGGTGACCAAGTAACTACCTGATTAAATAACCATAAAACATCTGATAAACAATTGCTTGCTCAGGTAAAAGTTAATTAACAAATACAAAAAACGTTTAACGGGACCTTGAACCGTACCGTTGCAGGACCAGCCCACCAAACTGACGTCTTCAATACCAGGTAAAAATCCAACGTTTTTTCAAGGATTAAGAACTTCGAGTTGAACATCACACGAGACTTGAACATCCCTCAGACTAGAGGTAGCCACTAATCGTATTAATCGTAGAAGTTCGTTACGCTGAGCAACTCATACGTAGCCAACTATGTTATTCATTCTGTAAGAATACACGTTGTTGTTATATCGCGAGTGTTCAATTCTCGAACTCCGAATCCTGCGATACTACCCAACTAGTCGCCCTCCAAAAACCTCGTACAGCGAGGTGATCTGCCTTAGGTACGTCACTATATTTGGGAGCAACAATTGCGCACGTGAAAGTTCACCCAAAAAATGTTATCCAGTGACACTCACCCAATCAACGATACACACATACATATCGATATGAGAGAGAGTGGAATAGACGTGCTTATTTTTCTCTCAGCGTTACGCACACACGACGGAACATTGGTTCTTCAAACCGGATCCAGCGTGCATGACATCAGCAGATTTAAAATTATTATTACTGCGATTACATTAGAAAGATGGGTTGTTAGTTACACTTGAAATAAAAATAAGAGAGTATATTTAATATGTTATAACTGTTTTGCTGAATTGCAATATTTATTTGGTAGGTATTGAAGCTTATACCTTCGTTACGAGCATCTAATTTTCTGCCAAATGTATAATCCATCTAAACGCGAGCTAACGATGTAGGGTTATACTTCTACGTTATTCATCAAATAATGTGTCCTTCCATGTTAACGTCTTTCAAGCAATACCGCTGTCCTCATTAACGTCATTCATACAGTGCCTTTTTCCTTCTGCAAACAACATCTTCCTCACGTATGTCACTCCGCGCCTTATGCATTCAGCGGAAATTATGGAAGTATAGTTTACATTTCATATGTACAACGATGTATAACGATATTTTATGTAATTTTTAAGAAACCTACACTTTTACTTGGATTAGAAAACTAACTAATTCAATAATTCGGTAAATATTAAAAAGTAAATGTGGTTCTAATTGTATGGCGTTTAGTCTCATTTTTGTGGTGCGCGAGAATTTTATGTTTGGGAGGGTCTAATGCGTTGGAACAGTACAGTTTTCGAGACGGACCGTCGCGACGTTATATATATAAAGGGCATAGGAATTTCAAATGCCCTATGGCCTCGAATGTATGAGTGTGAGTGTATGTGTGAGTGTGAGCGTGAGCGTAAGTGTGAGTGAGTGTGTGTGTGTGAGCACACGTGCGTGCGTGCGTGCGTGCGTGCGTGCGTGCACGGGGGTCGTGAAAAGAAAGCCGATCAACACAGTCGATGAACAGAGTCGGGAAAGGATAGTCAGAAAAGTCCGACGCGAATAGTTAAGAAGTACGACGTAAAGAAGCTCGTTAGGAAGTGCGACGACTGGACTAGTTCTCTCACCTTATATCCCATTATATTCCACTAGTGGCAATAGTGCTTGTATATATATTATTTCTATTAATAAACTATTTATATTAATAATTATAAATCCCTTATACCACATTTTGATGGGAAAAATTGCAGCAATATATTAAAAAATATTTCGGACGCTAAAAAGTCGAATTCAAAATGTTTTATTGTTGCGTTAAGTACTGTCAAGCTGTGAGCTTTTTTCAAAGGAGTGCTATGTACCGCTGTGTACCGCATTATGTGCCATATCACATGGTTGGCAGGATCTGAAAAAGATAGGCGTAGGATCAAAGCTATACAATCGAGAATGGGACACTAACGGAAACATTACTGTACCTTGCTTTTCAGTTGTCATTTTACACAACGATATAGATGATCGTGAAAAGGGAAACGGAGTGACATTCGTAACTAACATAGAATCTTAATAATACATACATATGTGCACACATTAAATTTTTTAATTTTGATAAGATATACAAAGCTATTTTCGTGCCGCTTGCAACTAAAACAACCTTTCTGAAATATAGTATCATAGATATTTCTTGCTCACGTGCGTTGGCGTAAAAACATTTCACAAAATCAGTAGGGGAAGGCCTGCTTCATAAAAAGATGAAGCTTGTTTCTCCTTGTACTCTCTTTATTTACGTTGCTACTTCCAATCATTAGCGTAGACTAACTTTCTGATGACCGAAAACGTTTGTGCAGTTTTCTGTTCTCTGTTTATCTATGAACGCGACATTATTGGAACAAAGTCCAATCATTGGAACAAGTCCAAATCTCTGTTTATCTATGAACGAGACATTATTGGAACAAAGTCCGATCAGATGCATTATGGTTGAATATAAACAATCAAACTCTACTTAATGTTAAGATAAATAAACTAAAAGTATAAATGAATGTCTTTTCTTTGAGATGATGTTATAATGAATTTGTATAAAAAAACTACAGAAGTTGATTAGATTTCCATTATAACGTAGCTGAACATGTAAGTTTATGGAGATGTTTTCAGTTAATACGCAGTAGAATGTATCTGATACAAAATATAAAATGTATATTGTAATCGTATATTATAACTTGTATGACTACATGCATATGTATCTCCTGTCCTGCTTTACAATACATCAGTGCAAAAGTAAGAGAAATATCCCTCCTAGGCAACAGGAACGGCCTACAAGCGTGCTGTACTCCTATTCCGCTTTTCGGCGCTAACCGAAGAAGCTAGAGATAGATCCATATATCGACATTCGGTTTTCTGTAGTCACCAAGATTGACAGTTTTACAGACAGCTCTGGAGTCTTCGGATAAAAATTAAAATTCATATCACGCAACGGATATATAAATCGTAAATTAGTGGCCGAAAAAGTCCGCAGTGACACTCCCGCTGTACGAGGTGCCGCGCCGAATATGCGCACATGACACACGGTCAGTCTTCTTTTATATGAAGATTTTCCTAACCGTGTAATAAGAATTGTACTTAATAAAACAATGTTTCTTATAACAAGTGTTATAACAAGTTTTAATATTAAAAAATATTTACATAAAGTTCTATTAATTACGTAAGTGATACTTATATAAGATTATATACAAAATTATAAACATAACAATGCATGTCATCACATAGATGCCGGATATGTCCAGCCCTTGTCAGTACATACAGGTCATCAGATGGACAATGCCGTTCTCTACACGAGTACATGGGAATGAAGTATTTGATGATTAGATAATTTTTCTTAAAAATATATGGCACATATTTTAACTTTAATAATTCACATTAATAATTAATAACACAATTGGGTGTGATATATTTTAAAACATGGTACGACACATAGACTCACGTCACAATCTTCACACTCATAACTAGGTCTTCGTCTTATATCGTTTTTCAGACATAAGATACAATTTAATAACGCTTTTTTAGATTGTTTGGATTTATAATACGATGGAAAATATTTTTTAGTTAGTCTAAACGGCTGATCAATGATATATTTGCTGCAGCTAACGTTATTATTCAAATCTCCGTATTTTTTCGAAAGCCACTATAGTGGCGTGTCATCCTGAAAGGTGATATCTGTGAAAGCCGCTAAAATGATGTGTCCTTCTGAAAAATGATATCCGCGAAAGCCACTATAATGGCACGTCGTACCAAAAAGTTAAAAGCGTGGTTCTAGAATTTTATGACGACTTTTAATGAAATATAAAAATAGCTACGTTATATATTCCTATTCAATTTTCATTCAGCCATTTTAACTCTTATAATCGGTATAACTTATACTTATATAGGTGCTGAGAAAAAATTTGGGCCGTTTGGGTTGCTGGACCGAGGGGACTTCAATCTGGAATCTTTCGCATTCCGGGCGACTGCTCTGACTACTAAGCTATTCAGGTGCTCCAATCAAATCATCCCCCGAATTCCTATTTATGTTATGCAAAAGTCCTAATCCTAAACTTATTTATACCAAGACACGTTAAAATGGCAGCCTTAGCAATTTGAAAATTTATTGTAATTTATGGACCATTTATGTGATAATGGACATCAATACTTATTTACATTAATTTATACATGGCTTCCAGATATTTCCTGAAAAAATTTGAAGCATATTTTTCATTTAATGCTATATTGAATGAACTACAATGTTCATAAGGTGACTCCAACAACTCCAGCCAAACTATTATAACGGGATCTACTTTTTTCTGATTATGACTCATCCGTGTAGAACTAAGAGATCTAACTAGCAGATGCAATCAAGGCGCAATCAGTATCAGTTGTATTTCTCATCTGAGTTACAGTTTTCAATAAAAAGTGTGTCAGACGGTAGTCTGATAACTTTACGTCATGTTGACCGAGAGATAAAAGTGTTACAGTTTTTGAAAATGAGCACTAAAATATTTTTTTGCGAACTTGTCAAACCCTATAAACAGGGCAATCTATTACAGGCATTTTTTTATTGGTTTGACAACTGACGGCAACTATATAAACGCCCGCAAGGGTAACTCCGAGGTACAAATGAGAAATAAATATTCAAATAAACGGTTTTCGCGTCAAGACTCTGTCGTTTTTGTTTGTTTTAATTTTATTAATAATTCATGAAAGATTCTATTCTTCTTTTGTTAAATTATATTCTTTTATTTATATAAACTAACAATAAACCAGAAATTATGCTGAAAGCAATGATGAAAAATCCGTCACTTTGATGGGGTGGTAAAACTCGATATATATTTAATGTCGGTATTTCAAGTTAAGCAAAATCGTTAGTATCGACGGCTATTACGAGCAGATGAATCCGAGCAATCGGGCGGAGAAAACGCAATGCAACATTGTTCTTACTATATCAGGTGTACCGGTATGAAGTGAGCGTCAAGATACAAATGTGTCGATAGGGAACATTTGTTGTGAACGAGCCTTCATTTTTTTTTTGTTTGGTTGGTATGACATCTGTCAAACATATTTAATATACATCAAGTCATTGAACAAACAACATCATATTTTTTCATCGTGTTAAAAATGTCGAATTTTTTACCAGAAAGCGATGATTTGCGGAAAGCATTAATTTTTTGTTTTTGTTTGAAGAAAAGTGCTGCAGAGCTGCATCGAATGCTTGTCCAGGCATATGGTGATCATGCTCTATCAGAAGCAACATACAAAAGATGGTTTCAACGGTTCAAAGATAATGATTTTGATGTGAGAAACGAAGAACGTGGAAGATCACTAAAAAAGTTTAAAGACGCCGAATTGCAAGCAATATTGGTTGAAGATGATACTTTGAGTCAAAAGCAAATGGCAGCAATGTTAAATGTTGCACAACAAACAATTTCTGACCGTTTAAAAGCTATGGGAAAAATCCAAAAGTGTGGAAAATGGGTGCCGCATGAATCGAATGAAAGACAGATGGAAAACCGAACATACACTTGTGAAATTTTGCTTCAAAGATACGAAAGAAAATCAGTTTTGCATCGAATTGTTACTGACGATAAAAAATGGATTTATTTTAAGAATCCTAAACGGAAAAAATCATGGGTTAATCCGCGATAACCATCAACATAGACTGCAAAACCAGATCGATTCGGCAAGAAGGCAATGCTCTGTGTTTGGTGGGATGAGAAAGGTGTGGTGTATCAAGAGCTTCTAAAACCTGGTGAAACTGTTAATACTAATCGTTACAAACAACAAATGATCAATTTGAACCATGCATCGATCGAAAAACGACCAGAATGGGCCAGAAGACACGGCAAAGTAATTTTGTTACACGACAATGCACCTGCACACAAAGCAAAATCAGTTCAATCAAAGCACTTGGCTGAGAGCTGCTACCCCACCCGCCGTATTCACCAGCCTTGGCCCCTTCCGACTACCATTTGTTTTCATCGATGGGACACGCATTGGCTGAGCAGCACTTCGATTCCTACGAAGAAGTCGAAAATTGGGTGTCCGATTGGTTTGCATCAAAAGACGAACATTTCTATTGGCGTGGTATCCACAAATTGCCAGAAAGGTGGTCAAAATGTGTAAAAAGCAATGGTCAATACTGTTGCGCTGGGCGCCCGTGGTCGGAGGGTCCGCTCCTGCTGCCTCCCCAACGACCAGACAAAAGAAGCTTGTTTATAACAAGAGAGTTGTACAAGACTTCGAGAGGCGAAGACACGTTCTTAGAACTCTACCATTTTCTATACAATTATTATAGTAATTAAATAGTGGTTATCAAACGTGAAACGTGGTGGTTCCTGCGCCCGTACCCCCAGTCGCAACAATACTTTGAATACAATTTTTTTACTTTCCCATTCAAATCTTTTTCCTTAAATCATCTCATATATTCACCTCATATATTCACAATAATCTCCAGACGATCTTTTGACCTGTTAGTGCACGGACGCGAGTACTTTGTATCCTCGGGGAAGCGATTTCTGTCGAGTTCACATTCATGTGCCCTTAAGGAGATCGTCCGACTTGTGTCACGAACTATCGTTTTTACCGATTTTTAATTATAATTTTAAGATAAAAAAATGTATGGTTTTGATTCAAGCGTGTCTACGCGACACTCCCCTAGGGTGAGACAAATTGACTAACGATCTCGGGAGAATTTTCTGAGGGATTCAGTGAATTCTTTGACGAAATCATCGTAAGAATGTTCAATAAAGTTTAGGGACTAATGTAGAAGGTTGAGAAAGATCCTCAAGAGCTGCGAAACCTTCTTTTAAAATAAAAGATTTTATTGAAGATTCTATTTCGAAGTAAAACCGTTTAACACTGAACTTCTATCCACTGCGAGATTTACGTTTGAATTTACTTCTTATCAAACTAATCCTTGGTCTTTTGAGTTACACCGATACGCAGTCGAGTGCGTATCAGTCTTTCTAAAGGTGACTTTAGGCTAGGACGAATCGGAACTCTCCGATAAAGAAAGGAACTAAATGCTGGTTGATTCTAGATATTTGCAGCCATTCCGATACGCAGTCGAGTGCGCCTCAGGTAGTTTACAAATATCAGGATGTCCACCACTAAATGGAGAAAAGCTCTCTTAGAAAATATGATTATAGACGTTTAAAGCTTACTAGTATTAATCTTTTTAGCAGGGAGATTAAGATATCGTCAGGAACCCTTTTATAGTCTTCTAGCCGTGGTACAAACTCCAATTATGATAATCTAACTGTGGGCTGTGGCCAAGAGTACCTAATTATATATCGATAGAGTTCTACCCCTTCCTAACGAAAAAATGACGACAGCATGACCTGATTCTGTACTTGCATCTATCCCATGCGTTTTAAATTTCGGTTTTGTTTTGGGGTTCTCAGAATTCGTGATGTTGGCGAAGGGTTATTATCTTCGCGGACTTTTTCCCCATTTCCTATTACGATTAAGGTACTGTTTCACCGCTTTGACCCACAGACGCCCAGTACCCATAACTTTAGTTGTTTGGTCTCTTTATCTCCTTTTTCATAGGCGTAGGAACGGTGTACATAACACTTGTTAGTATGGTGGGAATAGTTAGTACTATAATGCGCCAAAAACCTATCCAAAAATCCGCTATACTCACCATAACCTCATTACTACCGCTGAGGAGAGACAAGAACGAGAGACCCTGAGCATTTTCTAAATCATTTCTTGGCAAAATTGCATAACCGATAGACATAACCATTAACTTAGAGGGGCAGCGGGTGGAACAGATAATAATAATACTGCTCCATCCAGGGGTTCTCGCAATTGATATACCGACGCAACATTAACAGGAAGAACTATTTATTGTATCAATCGGGGAACAGAGCAACACACGCTCGACCGCCTCCGCGCTTTCGAGATATTCTGTTATTATAAACAACGTTCTACTGTTCTTCGGTCATCGGGGCGTTCTTAAGGGTAGACCCTGCATATACCAGGACTCGAGTCACAACAATACCATAGTTCGACCTCGCTACAACAAACCCCGAACTGTCTTTGTTCATTTCAGAAGGGTGGAATACCACGCACCAAGCATCTGAAGCTTTTGCATACATTCCACTTAGACCATTAGGCCTTGATACAAACAAGTGACCAGAACGTTTAGAATAATCTAAAAGTACGGTTATAACATATTTATATAGATATGCATATATACATATGTATGTAAATATACACATGCCATCGCAGCTTCTAGCTTTTGTTGACATTTTGTACTTTGATGATCGGACTCAGTTTTTTCCTAATTTTTGGTTCTAGATCGTAGAAGATATATCATCTAATCTTTTACACGATCGGTATTTCAGAACATGAAACGCTAAATCTAATAAGATGCTAGGTTTACCATATAACTCGTCTATGTACCTCGTTTGTAGTTTCGTGAAAATTCAAGCCACTCCAGAATATCCACGAATTTCAATTTGGAGGCGGGGTATACTTTTATTTGTTATACTATCGAGATATTAATAAACAAATGATTTTTTTTTAAATATTACAACTCAAGTGCGTTAACCTCGGAAATGTAGTGTGTTTTGAGACAAATCGAATAATGTTTATAAGATTTTACTTAGAATTACCGGTTTGGCCAAAAAATCCACCTATTGTTTTTTTCTATTTATTTTTTGACTTTCTTCCTATTGTTTTTTTCTTTATTTCTTAACGCTATGTTTGAGGAAACGTCGGAACTAGTCGTTGATTAACCGAACATAATATAAGAATCTCCCTTTTTGTAACTGCTACAAAAAGATATTTAAGCGAAGGCTAAACCGTTTGAAAAATCATAAAATGTATAATCTGAAAGAAACTTTTAAGTTTTATAAGAATTTACTTTATACCTTTTAGATATATTTTAGTTTTACTTTATATTACATTTTATTTTTATACAAATCAAGCTGATAGTAAGATACTTACCTAACCTTTACCTAGATAAAGATTTTTATACCTAACATACAATGCATTATTTTTCTAACGATTCGTGGGCGGTATCAGCCCGTTATTATTTCCCTGTCACAGGTAACATTATTGGGACAGTGTAGAAAAATAGATCAGCGCTACAAAAACAGTAAAGTTTGTGTTAAATATTGATCTATAGTAGTGGAGCAGTAGTAGAACCAAGAATAAGCTGGAATACGAGTGTAGAGGTGGCAAACGGCAGAAACCAGCTGGACCTGATTTATTGACTCTACGATCGACATGCGCGCGATTTACAAACTACGCAGAAACTTACAATCATCGTCGGTGTAATACATATCGATATATTTAGTTACATTGTTCATAGAAACAGTAATATTGCGGAACCTAATATAAATACGTCTTAGCTTTAAAAATTGAATACATGGTCTTTACGAAGAAACTTTTGCGTCTGAGTTGGTTCATATGACTTTGTAACATCAATTGCTTCGCTAATTGTTCAAACACAGAATAGTTTTTGTACGTGCAAAGTTTGTATTCGAAATATATATGATATTGTATTGCAAATTTATAATAAAACTCACTGGGACAGCGTTTGACAATAACTAAACATCCCTTTTTTCTTTCAACGATAGTACGGTATCAGGCTGTGTGCAGCGTGCACGATTTTCTAGTTAATAGTGTTACGAAGTCCTTATGCGAAACAACGCAAAGCGAGGAGGAACAGCTGTGAATGTGGGGGCTGTTGGAAAGGAGGGGCAGCGAGGAGAATGATGAACAGCAAATTGGTATCATTCGAGAGGGACGGGAGGGACGGTGGTTATCAGAGATATTAAGACGGACAGATGGGATCACGGAGGATGAACGAGAGTATGGAAGGTGTAAAGGAATCTGTTTAGGGAAGGAAGAGGGAAGAAAAGAAGGATTGAAACTACGAGAAGTTGAGAGGATTTAGATTTAAGGGCGTACGCGGCTGATAAAATAAGGATGGTAGGCGAAAGCTGGTGGTAGCGCTGGAGGGGCACGAGAAGAGCGCGGCAGAAGCGTGCAAGGAGATAGGATAAAGCAAAGACCTTGCTGAAGAAAGTGAGAGGGAGGCGGGGGAAACAGGCAGAGAGAGGGGGAGAGAGAGAAGGAGAGAGAGAGAGAGACTTGTGTGAAGAACGGCGTCCCTAACATACTCCGATTGGAGGGATGAAACCGAAAAGCTTTTGGAACGGTATCGGGTTTGAAGGGGGAGGAAGAATATATACAGGATTGGAATGCGCTAAGGAATAATTTATCAAGATTCGATGAAGATGCGAATCTTTATCAAGATTGGCATTAAATGTATTCCTCCTAATGCACATGCGCATTATTATGTACCACAGAATAAAGTTCCGTTATTTTTCTTCCTCACAAACATGGATTAGAAGCGCAGATTTCTTTCCCGCTTTTGCGAGGTTGGTACAATAATCTTGTCATACTAGGTGACGTATTAAACAGTGCAATGCCATTCGAAATAAGTGCTGCCGTCTAAGGCTTATCATTCGCAACACTGCTGCAATACGTGCGTCATTATCGCTTCGTTTATTGATATTGAGATGCTGCCCAATATACGATTCTTCCCATAGACTGGGTAACGAAGAAACAGGAATTATACAGCTATACTGCGAGGCTTATAGTATCCTCACCGACTAACTTCCTATTATAACAAATAAATAATTAAGTAAATAAAAATACTGTCTTTTTCCAATAGACGCATTATTTTTTTCTCCCACCATACTTATTACTCTTTTTCTATTCCGACAACGGTTGTCTATAAGGCTAGAACAAGGGTAGAGGGGATCATCGTGCGATTGATTGATATATCCTAGATTATTGTTATTACTGAGAAACAAAGCGCGGTAACGAGGAAATGGAAATTATACTCAACTTCCTATTATAATAAATAAAGAAAAGAATTATTGTTTTCCTTTAATCGGCAATTATATCTACAGATTATTTGTTCTTTTCCCACCATACCCATTATTCATTTCCTACCCGAGGAAAATTTCCTGTGAGTTTAGAACAGTGAGAGAGATGGGACCCTCCATATATCGTACAATCCATTATCGTGAGTATAATTCCTGAACAATGACGATAAGTGAGATGACGTTTTTTGTCTACCTCGATTTAACGAAGCACCGAATTTATTAACCCTTTCGTTACGGGTGCCGACTATACTCGACATCCACGCGACGACCTGTGCACACGAGTGCCGATTCCTTACGCCGTGTCGGCGTACAAACACCAAAGACGACCGAAATGTAATGTTCATACTTTTCGGCAGAGTACCTCGTTTAGTGACATTACTCCAGCGGTGTGAACTGCCGTAACAAAAGGATTAATAAGCATATTCGAATTAACTGACTAACGAGCAGCATGCTAGGTCCGCATGGTGCACAATGTCGACTCGCGTTGACCGTCGACGACAACGGCGACGATGACGTGATGACGTTGACGATCACCGCTTCTCATCTTCAGAAATACGACGCAACTGTGAAGTAGATCACTTAATGATTGGGGAGTAGGCGTGAACTGGAAAGGATGGATTGGCAGTGGGTAATTGATCATGTTGAATGAACGTAGATCGACAGTGGTATGTGGGCCATGTAGAGCGGCGGTGGATCGGCAGGGGAGGTCGGTAAGGTAGGAAGAATTGTATAGCAGCCTTTGCCCCGCCCCCCAAATCTATGAGTTAATCGGCCGGCCTGTAATAACTTCTGACAACAAACTTATTTAATTTCAATTTAAATATATCTTCTGCCAAAAGAAACTCTGCTCACAATAGGTTTATACATTTTAAAACGATTTGGCAGAAAATAATTGATAAAATGGATATTTTTTCATGAACGTTTCTTAACAACTGTAAGGCAATTTAATTTCTAAGCTTACCGCACAACATCGTAGAGGGCGTGCCATAGTCTGATTTTTTACACGATCGGTAGTACAGAGTATTAAGTTCCGTATGATATTAGGTCTACTCTATACCTCATCTGGTCCGTATTTTTACCAACTTTCTTAACATTGCAAATGTAATACCTTTCAAACGAGTAAAGTATTTAAAGCAAAATGTGCAATGTTAGTTTTGTAGAATCAATAAGTAGTTTTCGACATTACAGTAGAGATGGCATCACGATCCAAAAAAGGCGAAAGGGGTTGGAATAAAATGTGGCTTATATTTTGGATTTCATATTTTTTAATAAATGTTTGTTACCAAAACAAGAAGTCTCAGGTATTGAATTTATAGTTAAACGTTCTATATTTCTGCGTTAACTGCATCCTATTTAAATATTTATTCGTTTATTAATATTTCGGCAACCACGAAAGCTATAGTCCTTGATTAAATACAAAATTTTGAAACTCCTTATATATTTTGATTTTTATTCACTGATATTCTTCCAGGGCCAATAGAAAGCCAGATAAGTCAATCATACGGTGTGCGACATATTATCCTCGCATGTTTTAAGGGATTTTGTACGGATTTCGATACCGATATTATAGTTTGTACATTCGTAGAAGTTAATTTGCGTGGATCAAACATGAACAACGTCATTCCTGCGGACGTCACACTACTTTTACCACTACATTCCTCCGCTGTTAATCACTCCATATCATTATAGCACGTATTATCTCGCTTGACTGCGAATATACGTGTCTACGACGATGGAAATTGGTATAATGTCAGTCAGTGAAAAATGGGAAAATAGGTCGAGATCAGATTTAGGAGTCGTAATATAGGGGGTGAAAAGATAAAATAGCATCTCGGCAGGTAAGATTCTTGCGATGATTGGTTATGAAAGAAACGCGCTTCTTTCACGGAGGTCTACATAGTATTAAACTGTTAATTCTCCAAATCTTGTAGCCGAATAAGCATTGTAAAATTATCTCTAAACCAAATTGAGCTTAGGGCACATTGTTCGATAGACTTTCAAAAGAATTTTCTCTGCCAAGCATAAAATCGGTACCCTTAATACTAGAGTATTTATAGGATGAAGCATAATTTAGAGTTTAAGTGTCATTTTTCTTTTTTGTTTTGCCGAGTAAAAAGTTATGAAAAAGGGAGATATTTGACCTCATGGCGTGCAGAGTTTTGAGTGATATCATTTAGATCGTTGTGCGGCTCGTGGTGCAGTTCAGGTTGGCGATGTCTTTATGCAAACCATTTATTATAATGCACGATAACTGGACAAATTGTGAAAATGTTTAGACAAATTCACGCTACTTAAAATAATGTAGAAATTATTAAAATTCTTATGAAAGCTCCAAATTATCTGCAAACTTTAATGAAAAACGGGGAAAATACATGATTTATCGATAAATTTGACATGAAAATTTGTCTGGTAATAAAGAAGAACACACAGTATTAAAACACAACTATAAATTATATATAACATAATTTAGTAAAAATTAATTAAAACTAAACAGTACAAGTTATTTATTATATAATAAAACGTATTGTATCGCTAGTGCTGTAAATTAAAATGACTAGAGTAGCAAAACTTATTTTCATAAAATGAATGCAAAAATATTTTATATAATATTATCTAGATTTAGGAAAAAGAAATTGGATGATTCATTGACAAAGATCTAGATGTGAAATGTGAAAAAATAAGAAATCGCAAATATCAAACGTAAAATGTGTTTAAATAAAGTGCATTAGCTGATTTAATAGGCACATAAGTATTTTGAATTGTATTTAATGGTTTCTTAATGAATAAAGTATATCCATTACATAAAGCTACTTCTTTGCGTACAGCAAGTTAAAATATCAGGTCATAGTTTTTTTTTAATACACTCTATGCATTTTCAAAGATTTTAACAAGTAACGTATTAATATTTATAACATAAAAATACAAAAATATAAGTAAAAAGAGAAAAGTAGTAATACGATAAAAATTGAGTACTTAGAAATTCTGCAAAAATTTACAAATATGTACGCTATTAGTTCGAGCATCTCCGACTTTTTTAAATAATTTTTTAATGAGTACAACAAATAAATTTATACGTAAACTATAAATTACGTTTGACTCTTTAACTAAGCTAGTAGTAGGAATGCCTCTCGACAGAGTAGGCAAAACGACGAAACTTGATACTCGACAGAGAAGGATTTTCTTTAAAGATCTATCAAATGATGTGTACAAAGCTGAATTTTGTTGAGGTGCTCTTTTCACACACTCATTCAGCTATACCCTTTCGTTTATATAAAATGCTTAACAAACAGCATGTATTAATGTATCGCATTGTGCACATGCGCAAAAGTAATATACTAGATATAGATAGTACATTCTTCATTTTTAAATTAATCTTACTTAGCATTCTTACCTTATGTTAGGAAAGAGAAAAGTTAACATAAGAAGGTATGGAAAATGAATGCCATTTACATATGCTGTTATAAAGTGCAGAAGCACCGCTGTAAACAAAGAGACAAATAGCTTTTCGAGGGATAATTATATCATATCAATGTGTGTTTCGAGGGAAATATATAAATATCAATGTGTGTTCGAAATACTTAGGTATAAAAGGTATTTTATTAATGTGTACAGCATTTTTATACTTACTTGTATCATCCAATTTTATAAAATTACAAATTATATATATATATTTGTAAATTATAAATTATATATTATATACATATATATAACATATATACATATATATTTTTTTTACACCAATATTAATATGTAAAATATCCTGTGTTTAGCAAAAGTTCATTTATTTACGTTGATCATGTTATTATTATTTCTGTATATTATCTTTTAAATAAATTCCTGCTTTTCAAACTCGATGTACGTAATCAGATTACATATAAAGTCTGTGCGTGTTTGTATATATGCATAATCAATATAATATGAGGTAACATGCATTAAAGCGCAAACTAAAAATGAAATACTCTGTATATTTGTTTCGTATATGAGAAATGAGGACACCTTACACAAAAGAAATTAGTAGTCTAGTTCTATATAAAAGTCTGTGATGTGTCCTCATCGTCGCCGTCGTCGTCCGGACGACGTTTTCCATCGATTTTCCGCATTCCCTTCCCCCGCCTGCGGACACCGGATGCGCGCGCATCAGTGAAAGCGTCATAGCTCGCAGGTTCGCGCAACCTCGGCCTTGATCGGTCGTCTCCGCCGATCTCTGCGGGGGCAGAGGACTCCTCGCATCTCGCGCGGCGCCGCCGCTCCACACTCCCGCGTAGGCGTGCGCTGGAGTAACAGTTTTCGGTGAGAGATCGTGTGTGCGCGTGCTGCGAGTCACTCTCGCACCAACAGGTTTTCTCACCCCCCTCGGGGAATACGTCGTGCCCGCGGACAAGTACCCCCTGCTTACCACCCCCTCTTTTCTTTTTCGTGGACGAAAGTACGTGCCCTGACCTCCATTTCCCATCACTCCCTCTCTCCTTTTCTGTGTGCGAAAGAACGGGTTTCTACCCCCATTTCTGCCGCAAGAAAAAAAGGAAAGCCACCTTTCCCCCTTTGGCTATTTCGGTGGCTGATAAGCCAGATTTTTCATCAGGTTACTCAGAATTTCCGACATTTCCGCAAGACTACGAAATTTTGGGACGTTTCTGCGGGCAGTGATACATTGGAAGTGACTAAGGAGAGAATTCATACAGCACTTTCAATAGTGCACGACACCACGACGAGGACTCACCGTCACTCCGGGTTCTTAAGACGGCACTGGGGGTAATGGTGTGCTGTAAGTGACAAGGGGTACTTCCATAGGGGACAATTTCAGGTAGAGGTTTGAGAGAGGGTTGCGGGTGTCGTGCTTCTTCGAAGAGATAGTTCAGTGGCGAGAGTTGATGGTTGTACATCAACCATTGGGGGTTGTACATTATTGCAGAATCCTGGTCCTTAGGTATTTGGGTGGAATGAGTGGGAAATTCCACAGAATTTACATCCGCCGTCACGTCGCGAAGGCTTGAGTACGTATCAGTGGACTTTTACGCGCATTTTCCATCGCGAAAGAATTATTTACTGAGGAAATATCACACGCCTGACTTATTATAAAAGTCAGTATTTTATACTTTAGGGGAAGCTTTTGCAAACACCATCAAAAGTTGGATAATCGTCGAATGGTAGATGATACCACCAATAGCGGGGGTTCCACGGAAACCACGGAATACCGAACTTTTGTGTCTCGCAAAGGTGAACGGGAGTAAATCACAAAAGTTGGGGCTCTCGAAGACACGGTCGGAGTTCCTTCGGTTCTTGGCGAAGGTCAGGAAGAGGAGGTACAGTACGAAAATTTGGTCTCCGAGGAATATCAAAAAATGTCGAAATTCGGAAATGTGGCTTATTGCTTCAAAAAAGTGACAGAGTAAAAGCTTCTACAGCTTTAAAAAAATACGGTATGAATGAAGGCTTCCATATCTCTAAAAGAAAACTGATGAAGTGAAGATTTTCATAGTTCCAAAAAAAAAAAAGAAAGACTTACAGAGCTCTATAAAAATTACGAGAGCGGAAGTTTCCATAGGCTTGACAAACAGTGGAAAAGTAAAAAATTGCATACCTCTAAAAACAAAGGAGGAGGCGATAATTTCCATAGTCAAAGAAAGGCTGAAATTTTGTGGAACACAAAGCTTTATCGAACCTCCACAAGATGTGCAATTCGATTTAACCGCAACGTAGGATGTAAAGCTCACGAAGTGTAACTTTTCAAAAGGAAGAGGATCGCCCATTCTTATCAATCAAACCTCATTGATTTATCACAAACACATAAAGAAAACCACCGAATTCTGATGTCCATGCTCGAAGAAACAAGATAAATCTTTTATTCCAATTTGATAAATTGTACCAGCAGAGGTAGTTAAATTTTTAACTAATCCGAAGCAATCGAGAAAAAAATACTCTGTCAAAGCATGAATTTCATAACTCTGCGAAGGCACCTGGAGTTGTAAGAGAATTCGAGACGTGCAGATCACATTCAGGGAACTTTTGTAATCCCACATCTCACGAAAATCTCTCTTTCGATATTCCAGGCAACGTAGATGCGAGTGAAATCTACGGAGGGCGGCTTAGAGTCCAGGGGCATCGAAGAGGTGGCCAGGAAACACACACCAAAGATTCTAAATTTTCTACAAGTCCTAACAGCTCCTGGAGTTTTGTTGAATCTCTCCAGCTGATCGAGGGCGTACCAATTGCTCAATACCGACCTGCGTCGACCATTCTAAACGCTTTCGATATTTTTACTTAGCACCTTCGCGAACTTGGCATACCCAGAGGCTGTAGTAACGCATAAGAAACGTAACAGTAGTGGATAAATTCTGGAAATAAAAGTACAGAGTAAAATACAGAAGATCGCACTTGGCGCAAGAAAATTAAGTGCAACCTCTGTACAACGGCCTTTCCTCGAATTATTTGAGGATATATTAAAAATAATTGAAAAGGGAATATTTACAAGATATTCGAAGATTTCTTTTCTAAAGATCGAAAGAAATGGTGGAACTTCATTGTCTTTAGAGAGAGAAAAGTTCGCAGGTCTTCAGGAGGTGCAAATAACTAATTAAATAAATATATAAAAGGACACTTGTTGCTGTAGTAGCCGCGAAGGGGGGCGGGGTTAAGGACGAAGCGATCTTTGGCGGAGATTTGGGAACTCGATTATGCGAATGGGAGGGTAATTGTACGAACGTACTAAATCCTGATGGAATCGAGACGAGATCGTTGGTGGAAAAAGTGAGCCTGACAATCACAACCGATCTATTTTCGTGCTCGTGATAAACCAGTGAAATGATCGACATGAGGAACCTCGCCCACGTGATTAACCTGATGCTATTGGTTGCGCTCTACACTGCCCCGATAATAAAAGGTATTTATAATTTTTAATTTAACCGTGGAAAATCGAAGTTGATTATCCTACCGAATATTATGTCCGCAAATTAATTCGGCGCTATCACATCCACCCAATTATACAAATGTTAAAATATAATATAATCTAAAACAAACATCTGCACGAAAAATAAAAAATCCCGCACAAATATTTGTGTAGTGCTGTATATCATATTTAATACTAATTATTGTAATACATAAATAATAGTTTTTGGCAGAAAAGTATTTCTTCCAATGATGGTATCTTTTTAAATAATTCGTTATTAAATCGTACCCATTATATAATTCTGTTTTTAATCAAATTCATTACATATTGAATCCAGATTTATTGATGTAATATGTCACGCTGTCCTGAAAAGAGACCGAATATCGTTAAGACAAGCGAAAATACAATAATATATTCTTAGGAGCATAAAACGTTTATGTAGACGTCTTGTTACAACGTTGCGCATGGTAACAAAAAAGCAAGTTAGCATATTTTTGATTATACAATATGTGTTTTGTTATGTTTGTCTATAGAGCATGCAACTAGACAATTAGCAAGAAAGATGTAGGACATTTTACGTTAAAAATAATCTTATATCAATTTTATTTTTACAACCATAGAACACACATAGCTCTATTTAAAATTGTCATTCTATACATATACCAAAGTTATTTATCTCCAGCGCCAAAGAACTCATATTGTACTTGGAAGTCTAAATCCAATTCCAATTTTCATTATAAGCTGAAGAAATATTATTTATATGTTTTTTTAACAAACATGGGAAATTGTCTATCATTAGTTCATTTCCTTTTCATTTCTTAATGTATCCGTTTCAAATTTTGTATTTATGGCGTAAAACTGAATTGTTTCAACGCTATTCTCAGACCAGGTACCATGCCATGTTGATTTCCCGGTACTTTTTTCTTAGGTTTAACTTTATCTGTTAATAATAAAATGAGTTTAGAGCAAACTCTGACAATTTTATTATTGGCAATCCGTACGTGAACGTTACCTTATGTAAAGTTACTATACGATGCAAAACTTACTATATATTACCGAAGTAAATTGTTCTAGTTCCAAAAGAATCAGTAGTTGGTGCCAAAAATCAGAGAAAAGGAAAAAAGTAAAACAAAAGTATCGCTACGTTTCAAATCTGCGTCACGTAGTTCTGTGTGCACAGCCTAGCAGGGGGGGGGGGGAGGGAATAATACCCAGAAATTTGCACTCTTAAGCAGAAGGAAGAGGATGAAATCACGCATTGAGAAGCGGAAAGTCAGCATGTGGAGTGAATTAGCATTCTGCACCGCTACGGGAGAAAATTACTTCCGTTTCCAACCCCATTCGGTGGAAGTTCTGGACCTATTGTCCGAGAAAACGGGGCATTCCTTTGCCCCGAACTTCATCACCGACAATCTGTGTCCCTGTACTAATAGATGTAGTAAGAAGAATTTGTGAAATAAATTTAACTTTTTTTACCATATGCCTAAAGGGTTCTCATGGTCATTCAATACCAACCGAATTTTTATAAGAAATTCATAGTCTTTTAAAGAATTGATCAAGGGAATTGACTATAAATCAATATACTATATACATTTTAATGATCAGTGTTTATTTTCACTACAATGATCAAATAATTTTGTGAAATTATCAGAAACTATTAAAAAAAAATATTATACTTAATTAATTATCGCCTTGTATCGAGATCAAATATAATCGGAGCATCTTACGAAGATTAACATAGATTGCTGTGAGATCATACGTTTGCTTCTTATCGCGTCCCAATGAAGAATTGTTTAATTCATTGGTTAAAGTTCATTCTCTGCATCCATTCGACGTTCGAGTTAATTTAATCTTACCACGTTAAGTACAAAAAGAATTTTATTTAATATACCATTGGATCCGTTTGACGTGGAAAACACAGCACTATTCTTACTAATTCTTTGTATTTATTACTAACATAATATGTCTTAATTGGTTCAACGTGGGAAAACCGGATTTATTGTTATTTTAGCAAGATCACGGTGCACGAGCCTGATACCTTAATTATGCAAATAAATTTCATTTACTGCGTTTGATTGGTTAGCTCAGCAAACTATAAGTTTATTGTTGTTTTCACAAGATCATGGAGAATAATCTTCATATATTAATTGTACGAATAATTTTATTTAGTGTACATGATTGATGGAAAAGACGGGTCTATCATTATATTGACAAGACTACGGGATGGTCGAACGTGGGGACAAGGTTGATGGGTGTGGAAACGGGGTAGGAGAGCACGGAGGGTGTGCGGAATCGGCGAGGATTGTCGTGGCAAACGATGCGACCTTCTGGTCTAAGGGTGGAGTTCAGGTTGAAGAGCGCATGGAGTGCGCCGGTGCGCGAATCGATCTTTACCCCCTGCCACTGACGTCAGCACCGGTACACACTCCCTGCAGCCACCATTCTCATTCGTTCCCCACCCACCTCGATTTTTATCTTCCCCCTCCTTCTTTCTCCTTCTATGATTTTATTTCCTCTCCTGATCTTCTAACTTTTTTTTTTACGAAATAATCCTTTATTCCCCGAATCGGATGCTTGCAATTTTAGCTATATTACATTTTTTGAAAAATCATTAACTATGACATTCAGTGAAAATGTTCGATGAACATGAATGTAGTGTATTAGGAAAGTTGGTTGTAATTGCATTGTTTTGTTTGTTTGGGAAATTACATTGTCCATGCTCAATATAAACTAACACACGAAAATAAGGAAGTCGGAGTTTAATTTGCTTCCAAATAATTTAATTTCAATGTAAGCTGTTCTTCTGATTTCATTATTTTGTTTTTCTTTGGGAAATTCTTGTTAGCCATGGCGACCTTATGATCCGTTAGAAATTCAGTTTATCCAAACTCGATTTAAACCGTAATACGTGAAAATAAGTCAAAGTTAATTTGCTCTGACGGTCATTTAGTTTCAATGCAACTCTGGATTTTCTTTGAAAAACCTTTGATGAGCACGCCATTTTGTAATCTACGTTAGAAATCCGGTTCGTCTCGATTTATGATAATGAATACGCAAAAGGTAAACAGGTCGATCGCAGAGGATAGGAAGAAGTATTTCTAATCGGGCAGGTTGGTCGACAGGCTGTCGGCGCCATAACCTAATTGCAGGCGAATCGTGGAAACCCAGAGACCCCGAAACGCGAGAGGCATTCGGCCGGCACCGCAATTGCGTGCACGCACGTCGAAATTCGATGAAAACGTACGGGGCTCCTGGTGGGGGCGCAGGCGCCATCGTCGATCAAATACGTCCCCTTCTTCATCCCGGTATTCCATACTTCTTTTTTTTTTCATCGATCTCTTGTAGATTGAGCCTTTATCGCCCCCCTTTTTTTTTTAAATACTGAGGTGTAGAAGTATCGGACAAAGAACTGTCCGGTTTGAATATAACAGGTGTGGGAATATGGGATGTGCTTTTGAAATTGATCTCGAACTACGAGGAAAAATGGATGATTTCGTCTTTCTTGAGAGAAAAGGAAAAGTGTGGTGGAAATATTCAATGTGAAAATAAATTTGGTGCTCTTTCAAATAAAATATTAGGTACGAATACGTACCCGGTGCTTGTTCGAATAGATCGGACCATTAAAATTAGATTCACTCGAACGTTGTATCTGTCGCCCCAGAATATTATGCTTTTCTCATTTTATTAAGTTCTTCTCGATCCAATCTCTATTTGTTTACTTTCTCAAATTATTAGATGTGAACATATCAGATGTAAAAATATCGCGCGTAAATGTACTAGGTGTTCTATTTGAGTTTTTCGAATCACAAGGAACAAATTTACATTCTTTTTAGATAATTTACTTTCTTTTTTTCTCCCCTTGTTGAGAGAAAGGAAATGTCGCGTGAAAATAAATACGTTGCTCTTTTGAAGAGATCGAAGGGAGAAACTTTTAATTGCCAGGGACCTTAATTGTCTTTCTGAAATGTATCGCAAAGCAAAAGAATTAACGATTTTTCTTTCTTTAGGAAACTTTATTTAGTTTTTGCAAATTTGATTATAGTATATAGATGATTACATTGATGTATCAAAATTTGCTTCTTGTCGCATGTTTTTTTAAAGACGTATATGTACATATAATGTATTCACATATATTCGTATTGTGTTCGATATTTCCGCTTTAATCTCAGATAAAATAATGTCGACTGAAAGCAATATTGTCGTGAAGGTAATTTTCTAAGGGTCGATCGCGTTGAAACGACAGTGAGAAGCTGTGCAAACTCGTGGATTTCGATAGCCAGTTGCAGGCTGGAAGAAAATCCTTTAAGAAATTCACGGCTAAGAGATATAATTTTACTTTGAAACATAGCCACGCGACCAAATTCGAAATATTTTCGTCGATTTTATTCTTGGAACGACAGTCGAATTTTCAGATCATAACAAATTCTCTTTGACTTTCTTTTTGTCCTTACTATATTTCTTATACACAGATTTATCAAACGGCATTGCTATCAAATGAAAAATATTCCTTTCTGCCTTATACACTTATAAGCACTTATGTGTCATATTATTGTCTTTAGTTAAAGAAAAAATTGCTTCACTTGATTGAGATTTATTTCTTTAATTCATCTTGATGTATGTATCATATATAAATGCTAGAGCAATTTCTATTAAATCAATTTTATTTGTTGTTTTAATTGATACTATGTGGCGCACATAAATCATTATTTTAGCATTTTTATAATTTTCTACAAATGTCCTGCTGCCTTTTTAATTTTTTATATTTTTTCAAGCGATTACTTTTTATTAATTATATTCTTTTAAGAATTAAAATTTGATAAAGCTGCTTTATATAAACCCTGCCTCCTTTTACCGTGTCTCCCATAATTCAGACCTTTAAGTTTAGCGGAATATATTTCCGTTTGAAAAAAGGGTCATGTATTTTTAGTTTAAAAGTTTTACCAAAATTCAAACTCTGAAGTTCGCTCATCGTGGTTAAAATCTTGAAATATATCCAAAAGAAATTCTAGAGATATAAAGGGTATTGCACGTAACTGGAACAGACTGTACGTTCTAAACGTTTGGAAATAGAAAAAGATGTTATAAGATAAAAGTTAAATGATATCAAATGGTGCATAATGTGTAACTAATATTATGGACTTTTGTGCATCGGTGCATCAGAAAATGGAACTATATTTTTTTTTTCGTTTTATTCAAATTTATATTTTTTTCTGCATCTTGGTGCAGTTTCTTGTGCTTTACCAAAAAGCAGTAACTTACTTATATCCTAAATTTATTCGTTAGGAAGTTATCAAGAAGTGATCCAGACTACCTTCGTTACAACAAGTGTCCGAACGATTCTTCATTGCAGTCTGTGCACTATTCCATCCGCTTCTTGACGTTGCGCAAAACATTCCTGACATCCCTTTCCGTAATTTTAGATACTTCTTACTGAATGCATTATTAAAAATCCTTAAGATTAGTAATGGGGTGCGAATACACCCTATTTTCTGCAGGTCCTCATAAAAAAACAACTCGGGGGATGTGAGATCCGATGATCCCGATGGCCATCAGATTGGCCCACTTGTCCTAATTCATTTCGCCTCATAAGTTTTATTTAAATGCCTGGAAACTATCTGTGAATTTTGTGCCGAAGCACCCTCTTGTTGAAAGTACCTCATGTTTTGTCATTTACCTAAAGGAATCCCCGTAGTATGTAAGACAATTGGTAGGTGGAATTCTAGAAAGTTTAGGCACCTAGGACCGGTCAATCTTTCGTTAGAAAAATGTCTGATAATGCATTTGTCAAAAATTCCACAGGAAACGTTTACACTGTACCGTACTTGATTATCTGTGTTCCTTCTGTGGGCTTGATTTTCCACTGACAATGTATGTTCATTATGTCGATTCAGTATCCCATTATTTGTGAATGTTGTTCCGTCTGTCTAGAGAATTTGAAATACAACATTTTTATTATTCTGAATACGCTATAAGAAATATCGGCGAGTTCATTTTCCGGACTTCGTCTCCAGGCCGTAATGTTTGTCCAATGGGAAACTGATAGGGATAAAAGCTCTGTGTTCTCAGAATGCGTTGAACGGAGAATTTGGAAATTCTGTATTCTCTAGCCAGATTTTTCACGATCACGCCGAATTAAATCACGTGATTTCTCACATGATTTAATTCGACGTTTGCGAGCACTGCTATGATATAAATTACATCTTCAACGATTGGTTTCGGCACGTCTCGTTTTGGTCTACATATGGAGCCGTATTGGCATGAATTGGACATTAGTTTGTAAAAATACGAACGCGAGGGCTGTTGTTAATTAGGATATGTCTTTTGATACAGCTTTGCAGTCTCAGTACTATTTTGATTGCATATTCTAAACAAAATGAACATATCAACTGCTTCACTTTTCGTAAAAACCATGAATTCAAAGCACTAGTTCAGCAAACAATCGTACACGGTTAGTGAATCACTACTGATAGAAATCTTAATTTTACAGTGATTACTGTTAGCATCCATTTTATGCTTACAAACATCGTAATGGAACATAACGTAACTAGGTACTGGTGAACACTTGCTGATAGATCGTAATAATTCAGAGAACTTTTAGCTTCGGTAACTTCTTAACGAATAAGCTTAGGGCATAAGTCTGTTAGTACTTTTATGTGGAGCACAAGAAACTGCATTGACTGTTGCAGTTAAAAACATAGATTTCCACTTAAAAAAAAGTGCAACCGCATTTTTCTAATGCACCGATACACAAAGGTGCATAAAATTAGTTGCACATTATGCACCATTATACCATTTAACTTTTACTTAAAACAACTTCTATTCCAAACCGCTTAGGCGGTACAGCCTGTTCCATTTGCGTGAGACTCCCTGTGCAATCCTTTCCCATCGGAACACTCAGAAACATGGGTAACCGATTATTCTAGTACTTAGTGTTATTATCACCATCGCTCTTAGGCATCTCAAAATTTTCCGTAACAAATTCCTTATCGATACTCAATGCATTTTCAAATTCATCATTTGTTTTTTCGTAGCTATTGTAGAGAATACCGTATGCAAATACATATAACATCGATGAAAAGTATCAAACAAACTGATAACACTAAACTATCTGAATAAGGTAAAACTAATCTATTTTATTATGATCTCTCAAATGTGGCTTACCTTTAGCTGCGGAAATATCCATTCGACTGATTTAACAAACAGAGTGTCTGCAGTGTAGTCGCTGTTTATATTTTGAACCTGACTTTATCTGAAACTAAATGTATATAAAATGTGAATATTACGATAAGGCAGCTGAAAGCATAATCAATAAAACCGTCCAATGCTGGTGTCGAATATGCCCGGTTCTTGATTGCAACAGTGAAAGTGTCTTGTCCAGACACTCCCGGAATTTGACGGGAAAGGGTTAATTCAGGGCGATAGTCGAAGACAAAACGTCGTTTGTGGAGGCGCTGCCCCTGGCAATTAGTCCGGCATATCGTTTCCTCGAGGGTTTATCCAGGTTTGGAGTTGCAGAGGGGGATGAAAGCGGAGGACAGAAGGGTGAAGGAAGCACGGCCGTTGGGGCGCAAGCGGCGGAACGAAGTGCATGTAGCAGGCGGTGCAGGTGTGCTACGTAGTGCCCAGAATTACCGAAAGTAAACTTTCCGCGTTTAATGCCGTTAAGTCATAATCGGATCTTTTTCCTCGATACTCGAGTACCGGGTGATCCTCGAGTATCCTCCCAAAATAGAATCTAGTGACGTTAAACGGGTATTTTATTGAGAACTATTGAACTTATGAGGTTTATGAAAGCACACATTTCTAAGGTACCATTGAACCGTTTGCAATATAAGGACATATGAAAAGAAGGTCTTTATCGCCGAATTTTTTTTGATTATATTTAGATAACAAAAATGACTACAAGTAAAAGAACTTCATATTTCAGCATTATAAGATAAAATAAATTGCAGCATGTGATTTACGGCCATATATATTACTGATAATGGCAAAAATGTTTATTAGTTATTTTGTGTAGTATGATAGTATTTGAAATGTTGAATACATAAAGTCACTTCACAATTTTCACACTGATAAATTGTTTCTCCCCTTTTCTTTTAAGCTAAACAAACGACGGAACGCTTTTGAGCTTTTCTTGGACAATGTTGTTCAGAAAATCTGAACCTTCCTTAATTTCTTCTTCACTATAATGGGAATTATTACTTTCATCTCCAATAACTTTATGCGTTTCTATTTTTTAGCTAACGAATAATGATAGTGACCAAAGAAGTTGAACGTATGTATAATGATCAGGAAAATTGGGCTTATATATATGCTCTAATAATGTAAATGGGTTGATTACTGGTTAAGAAATTTTATATATATGTTTATTCAAGTTGTATGCTATGATTCACGCCGCTATGATTCACGTTGCTACATGCATCTGATAAAAAATCGAAGATAATCGTGATTTACGTGAATATAATGTGAACAAAAATTAAGCAAAACAAATTCGTTTTTTAGCACAATAGCAGTTCTATACAGCAGGTGTTTATTCATTTTGAAATATCTGCCAGCAATAAGTAAAAAACTATTGTCAATATTAGCATATTCTTAGTTCATAATATAAAGAACATTACGTTTTGTTTCAGTACATGTGTGTTGCATCTTACTCTGCTAAATCGCTTTATGAGAATCGTGATAACATTGTCATTGTAATGAATTTTAGCATACAAATTTAAGAATGCAGAGTAGAAAATTGATTTCTTCGCTTTGTTGAACAGAAAAATCCCCTTAACAGATGATCTGTGACGATCGAAAAAAAGGGAAAACAACCAGGTCTGAAAATTTTGTTATTTTCTGGCTCGACTGTTTTGATATTCATTGAAGTTTCCAAGGAGATGATTATGCTATAAAGAAAACATAGTTCAAAAGAGTTTATGTTCCTAGATTCTTTCAATATATCTTCAAATTATCAAGCAGATCAGTGTGTTATTTGAATTCTTTTCGTTTTATTTAGTCATATATTTTTATGTATACAAAAGTGTGTTTATGCAATTTTTATACGTATACAAATACACTTACTCTTATATGCTATATGTATATAAAAATAACTGCATATATACAGGTATTTTCTCCCTATAAAAACAATTGTATTCTACGTAGACAAATATTTTCAGAATCGTTGGTCGTTATGATTGGTATGCTTTAATGGACTAAGCTATTTTAGAGAAATGGAAAAGCCAATTGTTTTTTTCGGCTTGAAAGACATACTATATGAAAGTATTGCACAGAAAGTCTTAGTGTCAAACAAATCTTTTTCTAGAGATACGAAACCTGAATCTACGTTGTGCACTTGCGCACTACGCCCCGTTACCAACATTGCATCCATATGTTATTTAAGTAATAACAAGTATTTATAAACTATTAAATGGGGATAATTTACTGGAACACTATGTTAGTCATTTTACGAAATATGCAAACAATAGCGTAAATAATCTGATATGGTCGTTCACTTTATAGACTGTCTCTGGTGGTAAAGACCCCATTAAAAGTGTTGCGTTTTTTGGCATTGACATTTTTAATGAACAGTGTTATGGGTAATCCGTAGCATAGAGATTAGCACAGAGCCAATAACCCTGTATTATTCCACGAATTCGACATCGTGCGAATCAAGCTCGTCGAAAAAAAGACGCACGACATGTGCAAAGAAGATCGAATCATTCACAAATTTCGAAAATCAGCCGCAAAAGAAGCTGCGCGTGAAACCGAAAGTTCAACGTGTAAAACAACAATGGCTATATAGCAATAAGTTCAGATAAACTTGCGAAAACATGAAAAAATACGTCCTGAAACTTCGAATGCGTTTATCTCGAAACCATGTTTTTCAAAATGGTGTACACGATAGCGAGAATTCTACTCGATCAATTATTCTGAAAATTTACTGTTATATGTGTTCATTAAGTATTCACGATCAGACATTTTTAATTTTCTATCTATTTTACAAGATATAAACAATACATTGACTAATTTTATAGTGAATTTCGAATTTTCAAGTTCTAACTGCCATTTTATTCATTTTTACAAATATAAAAATGTTTGATTGGCTAGGCTTTTTTGTTATTTTCTGATAATAGCTGTTTTATCTGAATTGCGTACATCAGTTTGCCGTGAAAAAAACAATACTCCAGAAATGACATCAAACGGAATTAGATATAAATATTTGTATAATATTACCACAGACTTTATTAATACTCATAATTCTTAAATCGTACCAAGTTTCATGTTGACCGGTTGTTTACTTCCTGCTTTTTTATCCTCTGAAATTACATAGTTTTTGCCCCGGTAGTGTAGCCTGTCTCCTTAAATGGTATATGTGTAAAATATAGGTAGAAAGTCAGGCATTAACTCAAGAACGTCCCTCGTGCCAAGGAAGTAGAAATCTCCGATACAAATGAGACGACAGCTTGCAAGCAGGTGAATCCTCACCTGGCTGCGGCACCTGCCTTTCGAATACTACGGCACGTGCCCGGCTCTAGTAAAAACCTTTGTTGTGTATCACCATGAAAAATCGTCGGACGCTCTCATTATATTGGCGTACCTTTTATTAGAATTAAACTATCCATTCTACAGTGCGAGTCCGTGCTTTCACTGCGAATAGAATCTTAGGGAAGTAAAAATAAGAGAGCAAATTAGAAATTTTCTCCTATTTTAATTTGAAGAAAATGGAGAGAAGAGGTAGTTACAAGCCTTTTCTTTGCACTACAATTTGAAGAAATTCAGGGGAATACAAAAATTGTTTAAACTTCGTATTGAAGTTTGGCGAAATTCGAGAAAGGAAAAATCCAAACTTTGTTTGTGTTACAATTTAGCGAGAAATGGAAAGAGGAGACAATTCCAAAGTTCTATTATACTAGAATACGTAAAAAAAAAACATGTATTTATTCGAAACTCAATGGACGTAGCGGTCCGATTTTGGAGTAATTGCCGAGAGGACAGGGTGTGTTACCGATTAAAGAGCCGATTAATCGAAAAGCTGTCATCGATCGATCTCAGTCGTTTAGTGTTACCGGAGTTTTAACGGCATCTTTCATTTAACGCCTTGGAGAGCAGACACTTTAATAAGATCCGAATCGACCGTCACCCCTTCAAATTTAATAAAAAATCTTTCGCAACATGACCTTTGGTAACAATTTAAATTCTAACCAACAAACGGGTCATCGTTCACAGTGCCAAGTTTTCCGGAGAGGATCTGTTATAATTAAAAATGTTTTACTCTAATATATCCTTTCAATTTCAAAAGTTATTCTTTTGAATTGAATGAGAAATCTTTACAAGCGTGAGCTTGTAAAAGTCGAGTACTGAGAGACCAATTCTGACTCGTTACTATAATATAATATATCTATAGATATCTTAAATAGGCATACATAGGTATAGGTATTGAATATGTGATATTGATATATTATATGTATTACATGTATGGGAAAGGTTCAGTGTTTTTTTTCAGTTCCCTAATTTAACACTATTCCTACCACGAGCGGTCAAATGACCGTTCAGTGATTTCTTTGAAAAATCGTAGAACTTTGAGGCGCGGTCGCTTCTGAGATTTTTAATGATTTTCTCACAGCATACGGATCGATAAATTAATCTATCGACATTTTTCCTTCGTCCTCTTTTTCTTTAAGGATATATTTAGTACACTTAAATCTGTCTGGAAAATGGCTGGTAGGAATAGTGTTAATTGTTATAGAATGAAATGTTTTCCCTTATCATTTAGTGTTTTAACAAGATGGTAGAATGTTGTAAAAATTACGGGAAAGTATTTGCAGACACTGATTTTCAATTATCGTGTAGAAGTAAAGAGAAATTAAAACATTTGCAAACATCTAATACTTTTTAGAAGCGGGTTTTCACAAAAATTCTTTGTCGCCTCCATAACCGTGGCCGAGATTCGTTGGTAGAATCGCATTACGGAATAGTATCGTTATCGCGTTTTAAACAGAACAAACCAGCATGGGGCGTAGTGGGGCGTACCCGATATTTAGGGGGCGTGCGTCTTTCTTTAAAAAAAAAAGTTCGATCGTAGTCCATAAGTAACAGATAGAAATAAAAGACAAATCTGCAGGACCGTTAGCCGATTTGATTTATTTATTTCATATATGCAAAGCTTTCGTTTCTTAGTTCAGCTCCCTAGTACTATTTTTAATTGAATTGAAACATTGAAATATTGAAACATTTTATTTTCCTTTTACGTTTTTGAAATGTGACAGAAAGTTGAAATTGAGGGAAAAGATTATCCTAGATTGTTTTGTAGACACTATATTCTATAATTGAGATGTGAAACTAAAAGATACTAAACCTTTTGCGTGCACCTTTTGCAATGCATATTTTTATAAAAAACAGGAACCGTTTCTTTCTGCTTTATCGTGTTTTTATCATTATTTCGTAATGTATTTTACTTCATTCTATATACTCTATCACTTTACTTAATAATAAAATCTTTATTCTTAAATGATAAAGCATTGGAATATATAAAGAGAGTAAATGATGAGTACTCATTTTCAGAATTTTAGAGTGAATCGTGGCTGCTGGTTATTGACCAGAATTGTAATACCTATATGGGTCTATATTCTCGCAGAAAAAACTGGGTTTTACGAGATTCATAATAGAATTATAACAGAGAATTATAATGGATATCTCCTTAAGTAAAAAACGTTAATTCTACAGAGCAATCCGTACTTCCACATTGCAAATTCCCTGATGAATTCTGTCTCTCGTTTTCTATCAGAATTATTATACAATGTACATAATGTCTATATTTTCGGGCAAAGAATTTGCACTTTGTAAGTTCCATAGAGGCTTATGTCTTTCGTTATTGGGCAGATATTACGGACGTTATCATCGTTATCGGTTGGCGGTAAAGTAAAAGGGAGTCGCGGATAGGAGAGCCACTGGCAAGACCGGTTCTATCGGAGCTGCTACCTGCGTACATTCGGTATCGAGAGCAGCCTTCTTTGTCGGCCCAGCCTCTCTCCTTCCTCTACGATCAACCTGGCTTCAGGGACAACCTACTTTCCAACACCGAACCTGTTCCGGCTCGCTGCTTTTCGAAACGCCACTACCCATTCATGAATCCGCTTTCCACCTCAGAGAATTGTACTTTTTTCTTTTTCTCTCTCTATTTTTCTGATGCATCTTCGATTTTTTATACATATACGAATACTTAGCTTTATCTACTGTACATGTTCAAATATTACTACATAGATACGCAGAGGGGTCCAAAATGATATACTCACCTTTTGATAGTCAATATCTAGGGAACAAAATGACGTAGAATTACAATTCTTGAACGGTTGTGTAGAGCAGTGTTTTCTGTTTTCTCTACATATGACATAGTTATGAGTTGAAAGAATGACGCCTATAGACTACAAACAAAATGGTTGTAAGGTTGTAAGATTAACGTTTGAACAACGCAAAGCTGTATTGGAGTGATACTGGCAGCTTGAAAACATTCAAGAGGTACAGAGACAACAGCGGCCTGAATTGGAATCTGAACCACCAACGTGGTGGGGCCGCTTTGAGCATATAAAATGACTCGTGTGACTCGTCTAGCCTTTGTCATCCGTTAAGAAAACATTGTACTACACAACCGTTCAAGAATCGTATGTCTACGTTATTTTGTTCCATAGATATTGACTGTCAATTGTGAGTGAGTGCATCACTTTGGACCCTCTGTATATATACTTTATATACGCACAAATACTTCCTTAGGTTAAGATGACTATACACATACACAATCACTTGCTTTTGTAAAAATTTATTTATACATATACGTGTTCTGACGAATTCTCTTTAATGATTTGCGTGATCGTCCCGATAACCAACTCTTCAACATTGTTTCCGGTTGTATCTCTTGTGAATGCAACGGAAAAATTTCGAACCAAGTTTAAAGTAGAAATCGGGAATAGCTGATATGGTAATGCAGTTTTCCGATAACGATGTCGCGTATGTTCTCTCAATAACAAAACAAGCAACTCTAAATTTATATACAGCTGTTTTAGAGTTCCTTTACATGTAGCAAAGAAAGTAGAGGTATTAATCGCTATGACTATTTAGAAAATGGTTTTAACCCTTTCAGTAGCTTAAATTCGATATAATTGTTTGATACGTTACGACGTGATTGGTCAAGTTTAAATTAAAGTATATGTATAATATAAAGAAGAAGAAAGGTTTACCTGATCGAATATGGCGTAACATATCATTTGATCATTCAAAGAAACGATCGTTTAAATTTTTATTTTCCTTGAGTATCGACATGTCAATATATTTAATGCAATTTATAGAAATTTAATGAAATGTATAAATGTTAATAGATATTTAAAATATTGTATATTCTCCAAGCTACTTTTGAACTTCCACGGAAAACTCATAATGTGCTATAGGAATTAGAAGTATCAATGAAAAGGACTCGATTAGGGAAGTGTGGTGAAGGATTTACACGATTCCACGGTAGCGGTCTGCTCTTGGTGCAGCAGTTTCTCTGCTGGCCCCCCTTTTCTCTTCCCTTTCTGTTCTTCAGGGAACAGAATGGAAGGCCGTAAGGCCGGAGAAGGATCTTCCACGCGTGGCCTCTTCGTTTCCTGTCCTGATTGGACGCTGGCTCGTGGCTGGCGTTCGCCTGGGTCTTCTTTCCTTCTTCAAGCCCCTCGTCCCCCTCCGGCCAGGTCCTGGGGCAACTCCAGTGGTCCTCAGTACTTGGAACAGGCCTTCGAAACCGTTCAGGTTTCATGGAACGTTTGCTAGATTATAGCAACAGATTTACTTCAAAATCGTAGGAACGCGGACCCTAAGACATAACTATTAAAAAATTTCATATTAATTCGTGAAGAATAAAGGAGGAGATAGATCTGTTGCACTTAAATCATATCCGTGACACCGTTCAAGGTTCCTCATGGATCGAGCATCTGCTTAGTTATAACATTAATTCTTGGCGAACGAATGCCCCCATATTCGCGACATTATAAATATTCCAAGAAATTCGATTGCCGCCACACAGGAAGCATAATGTGATATTTCAAAAAATCTATTACATTCAGCGGTTTTCGGTAGTTATCATATTACTATCTTCTTTTATGAACACATCTGTTCATATAGTATCTACTATTATTGAAACTTTCCATAAAATCCAATAAAAGCGATATTAATTATAGGCTTTTTCGCTTTAGTAATAAAGTAATTAATTTATTGAAATTCCGTCGATCTACTGGTCATTGTTCTGGAAAAATGCGCCCGTTCGTTAAGGGTTAAAATTCCTAGTATTTTGAAGTAGAGTAGAATATTTGCTGAACCCTTGAGTTTAGAATATCTTAGTACCTATAAATTATTTCCAAAGAAAGATGAAAGTTACATTTACCACATCGAAAAAAAGCCTTTGAGATTGCTTAGATTTTTTCGTGGTTTAAGCAGTTTCCCGGTTTTTATACTAAACGATAATACTTATTAGTATAAGAATCTTGCTGAATACTTGAGTATACTGTAGTAGATATCTGTAATTTTGAAAGAAAAAGGAAAAATTAAATCTAGTGCATCGAAGAAAGATCTCGGTGCTATACTTGTATGTCTATATTGATTCAATCGTTTTTGTGCTTATTGCCCTCTTCATGGTTGTCTTGGCTATTTGCGAAATGAAAATAATTTTTGATTGATCGAAAGGTCGTGAACCATGCATCGGCCGCGTGGAGAAATTTCTGGATTCAATTCGAGAGGTCAAATGACGCGACCTGAGAGTAATAGAGGTTAACTGGCTGTGTCAATTGACACCGCGGCTAATTTCTCCACGACTAATCTCTGGTCGACAGTTCTCTGAATAATCGCGAGTTATAATGACAAAAGGTCAACGGTCTCTTGAATCGTTTTCAGCCGTTTTAGGCGAAATACAAACCTAGCTAAAAAATTCACAGCATTGATATAAAGAAGTGACTCCAATACAGATTTTATTTCTTAAATTTTTAATATTCTTTCTCTGCATAATTTATCAGTTTTTTCAAGGTTCCTCTGCTGTAGAAAATCGTTTGGTACTTTGGAATGACAATGTCAATTGATCATTTTTCCAGTATCTTTAATTCAAATTCGAACCACTATCTTTTTATCTTAAATAGATTAATTGTCTAATTGAGCTTTCTTGGAGAGTTCATACGGAAAATTAACCTGTATTTTTTATTCGTTACGCAGGATTTTATTCTATCTCCATGAATTTCGCGTTGGACACGCAAGAGGTCTTCCCTTGAGCTATTGATCTTTATTTCAATCTACTAGACGGGAAAAATGATCGGATAGGAAATATGTACAATACTACCGCAACTCGATATTATCATAAAAATCTTTCAGATGGCCATACTTATAACCAATTTTCGTTGAAGAGAAAAAGCAACGCAATTCTGCAACAACGCTCTAATTTTCTCAAATTTTGTTGGACATTCGAGCGATCGTCCCCTGGATCTTCGGTCCAGTGTGCACACGTGCTGAACTAGGGAGGTTTTTCTTCGTCGGGGTACACATGTGGCACCAGTATGTGCCAGATGCTCTCCCGCAGAGAAGTCTCATCGTTTCTAAGAGAACGTTTCTTAACGGTGGAGCTACCAAAACTACCACAACGACGAGCCTGTAAATTATTGGAAACATATTTCACGCTTTTTTGAAAAAATGCGAACTTGAAAAATTCTCAGAATTATATTCTGGGCTTTTTGGAGTCTCAAGATTCAAAAAGTTATCATTGAGGGGAGAATATTTTAAAATTTAATTTCGACAAGTTCACTGCTTTTAGTGTACCTATATTTGTAAAGACATACGTGGAAAATCGGGTTTTCTTGGCAGGCGTGCAACCTCAGTAGTCTATATGGATACAGAAAGATTATCGGATTCGGTGTCCTGACACGTTGAGAAGGTATCGATGAGCCGAGGAATCTACGCTGGTTCGACATTCCCAGGAATTCGAGAAAGGCCGTCTTCGTATGGTCGGCCAGGAAAGCCGATATTTCTCATAACGAACGAAACGGCGGATCGAGTTTTGCCAAGTAGAGAGTAGATATCCCCCGATTCTCACGGTAATTCGAGTCTTCAGACCGCAAAGAGAAGACATCGTAAGAAAATCACGGCTGATTCGATAATAAATGACCTTAATGAAGTTGACAAGATGTGCCATTTTTCTGCCGCCGATTATAATGACACTCATACAAGACTTAATTTAAGGTAAATAATATTTCACTCGAAAACAAGAAAAACACTTTTCAGTGAATGGTATTCAAAGACTTAAAGCCCCATTGGAAAAACTTCGTGTATTTCTAAGCATTGTCCGAATTTGTGGCCCAACTACGGACAAATATAATTCCAATTTTTATAGTACTATTATTTTTTAAAAATTAAATGGAATTAATTGTAACCTCTGAAGTCATGTATAGAGTAAATGCAGTGAATCACGATAATTTAAATATTACCGTCATTTATATATATTCGATTTTCCATTTTTTCGGCAAAATTGTAGGAACGCGATCTACAAGTGTGAGTAAAACTAAGTTTTACATAAAGTTTATTTGAAAACATTATTTCTCATTGCTTTTATTTTTTTTCATATCTCCAAATCATGCCTCCTCAATTTTATCCACGAAATAGAAATCGTGTATTTATACTGCTGTCGTGTATTTATATGTGTATTTATACTGTTGATTACATACTCTTTCCCCTGCATTAATAAAATAGGCAAGTTCGTATCAAAGCATCAACGAGCAATCTGCCCGTAACATTTTGTCTTTTTAGTTTTATAAGCAATTCATTGCAATTTTGCTAGAAGAGTGGGAAATACCTTGTTTATTTATATCATTGAATTCATTCCGCTTTCTTTTACCCTACATTAATAAGATAGACGTTTAGCAAACTTTCCCCTGCCTCCACAGACAGGGGTCGAGGGTGGATGGAAAACAAAAGCTCGATTCCTGGAATAGCGGCAGCACATACCGTCCTTGGATGGGGTAAGATCAAACGTTGGAATTTTAGGGTACGTGCTGTATCCCCGAGGATGCACGGGAGGAAAGGTGGAGGGGGAAAGGCCGACTCTCAGTGAGCTGGAGAAAAAATGGGGAGGGGGAGAAATCACTCTTTGCTCCTCTTTACATCGTTTTCACCAGGAACGTAACTAAAATTTTCCTTCGAGGGTGATCCCTATTTTTGCTATTTTTTCATAACGCTCATTAGAAATTAATTAAATTAATTAAATTATGATTTCAGAAATTTTAAAATAAATTAGGAATTAATAAAAAAATTAAACTAGAAAAGTGGAAACTTGGATATAAATTAAAAATTAATAAAAGAATTAAATTAAAAAGTTACGGGTTTAGGATATTATCGGCAGAAATTAATGCTTGTAGCAGTGCTGGTGTATATTACTTTTTTTTGTTAATAACAATAGCATTTACTTTTTAAACAGTGCGTGAAATAATAGGATAGATATCCTTCCTCATATCATTTTTAAGCTTGTGCTGCGTAAGGAATAAGAGTGCGACCTGTTTGATTGTATTTTTAATACTCTAGGCATAATAATAGCTATATGACCTAAACATATTAATGTCATACCGTATGATAGCCAAAACGATTTAAAGTATTTAATTTCCTCCTGAAATATGTATCTGGTTGAGGTAAAAACGAGGAAGGGTACAGGGGAAGGTGAGAGAAGGACAGCAACAAAGTGGAAACTCGGGAAATTTTCTTCTGTTTTTCCCCTTTTTTTCTATTTTAGGCGGAGGGAGGCGGATCGGCGGGTACGTCCGTGGTTTTCACCTACCGAAACATGAATTTCTGGAGTAGAAGCTTTTATCCGGAGTGGAGTACTACCCGGATAAAACCCCGCGGGGCTTTTGCGCCGTAAAACATTACTCCCCGATAGGGGCTAAAAGGAGCGGAATGCTCGACGGGAATAACGGCCAGATCGGATATATACACGCCTTTGCCCTTCCTCCTCTACTTTATCGCTTTGTACTATCACAGTGATGATTAACATTCAGGATCGTAGGGACAATGTGAGAATAACCATGTCTCCGTAAAAGTTCAAAGACCTTTAAGATATTTGTATCCCCCGAAAATTGAAAGTTGCGTTGTCCTGGCCATTCCCCGCTTTGGTAAAAACTGGAAGATCTTAATAATCTCTAAAAAGTATCTTCCCTCTTTTGTCTTTCTTTCTTTCTCCTTCTCTTTCTTTCTTTGAAGCATAGTTCCGCTTTTGACTATTTCCTTTCTGCCCCTGCACTTGTGAAAGTGTTTGTTCCCTTTCGATATCTCTTCTTGTTCAACTTCTTTCCTCTTAAAATTTTGTTCGTGCTTTGAATGGATTTAAGCGGAATAAGTGGAATTTCCTCCTCTAACATTTTCTCTTCTCTTTGTTTTCCTTTCGTATTTTTTTTGTCATGACAGCCCGCTTTGGCTTTCCCCTTTTCTTCTACAATCACTTTTAAAGTATCCCTTCCTTATCGATTTTTCTTTTTGTCAATATTTCTTCAGTATTGTTTCTCCTTCAGATTTGTCTCGAATCTTAAGCGAAGTTGATAAGAATAAAAAAGGTTTCCTTCGGTTCGAGGGCACGTCCCTGCCCGGTGGCTGGCCGACGGACATTCTCTCAGGTCTGAGATAGCCACGTGGCACCGCACCTACCCAGGAGGGGGCTGCCACGCTTACGTTGAGCAAAAAGCCCGGTGAAGAGAGAGGAGAGGAGAGGAGAGGAGAGGCAAGCTCGTTTTGGCCTACCGGACACTGTGGGAAACTGGATCGAAGGCGGCTCGAACCTTTTGGCTCAACTCTCTCTACGAGAACTGCCATGTCTTCCCCACGACGTATCGTCGTAAATAAAGATTTATTTCTCAAATATTTATAATTCTGCAAGGCCGTTGACCTTTCACAACTCGTTTTTGAAAAAACGTATTCGAAAAAACTGATAAATACTTTAATTTAACTGGGATTTGGTTAACTAGGTTCAGAATTAAAAAATCGGAACAATACTAAGAACAATGTTGGTGATGCTTTTGAAAAATTCGATAGACAAGAGAATCTTTAAAAGATTACGAAGAACTTTGCGGGATCTTTGCACGATCTTAATAATAGATTGAGAGATGATTGCCAAGCTTTACTAATCTTTCAAGAACCGAGGATCTTTGCAAGACCTTTACTTCGTAAGATTTTTCAAACTCTCGAGGTTCTGTAAAAATTGTTAGAGAATTTGTGAGATCCTTTCGAAGGCCTTGAAAGTGACTGGAGAATCATTCAAAGTAGGAGAATTAACTTTCGATCGGCGGATCCTCGTTGCGGTTTCACGTCCTCGTGGAAGGGTAGGGAGTGGAGGTATAAGGGTGCGTGGATGAGGATAAAGGAAGAGAGAAGGTGGCGCACATAGGCGCGGAAGGCTGGGAAACCGGTCGGAGCCTCGGCGAAGTGGAAAGGAAGGAAGGGAAACCGGTTCCCCCGTCGGGCTTCTCCAGGACACGGCCACGCGAGCAACGATGCACCTGCACCCGTATTCGCCCCCCCCCCCCCCCCCCACTTCCCCAACCTACGCCATCCTGATCATTCCTTCGACCTGCACACCCTCGAGACGTATCTTCCTCTTCCCCCTCTTCTCTCGGTGCGCACGCGGAGAAGTTCTTTACCAGCATTCATTCAATTTCCATCTTTCTAGTAACAAATTAACGAATATCAAGACATGATAATGATGAATAAACATTTGGATAAGGATATTGTGTCGATCATTGTATGATCGGATAAATAAATAAATAGCTGTATATGTGGACATATGCAATCGACCATCCTATATCACGGTAGATACTCTCAAAAGACAGATTCTAAATAACAAGTCTTCCTTGCGTGAATTATATTGGTCGTTGACGAGCAGTTATTTCTGACACTTCTTAATCATTTCTAAATTCTCCATCTGGTTTTATTTGAATAGAAATATCGGTTAACGGGTTATTAAATTTTAAGAGTTAAATGAAATTGAGAATTCTAAACACAAGTATGATGAATTAAGCTATATCTTTGAAGAAGGGCGTGAAAAAAATTTAACACTGGTGTAACCAGATCAGAACTCGCGCCCGTGTGTCCAATCTTTCCCACGCCTTTTTTCAAAGATTCTCAATTCTCTTAAAAACTCTTCAAAATTCTCAATTTTATTTAAACTGTAAAATTTAATAACCTTAATTATGTGAAACACGCAGTAGTAACTAGGCGTTTCCATACGCAATGTCATTCTGTCGATTTAGATTCTTATTCCAATAAAACCAGATTGAGAATTTAGAAATTATCAAGGAATATGAGAATTAACTGCTCGTCAATGACCAATATAATTCACGCAAGTTGTCTTAATAGTGTCAGGCGCAATAAGGTTAGGAGTGCCTATGTGTATAATAACAAGACTTAATGAACTTAAGGAACATTTCTGTAGCACGAATTTTTTTATTGCTCTGTTTTTGTAGATATAAACAGGGACTTTGTTGTACAAAGTTTTATAATTACTTTAAAAAATGAATACACTTAATTTTGTTAAATTATGTAAATTTGTGTTATTGAATGATATATTTGACTTTTAGGTTTTATTTAATATGGTTTCGAAGTAAGACGCAGTGCGTTTTCCTAACTTATATTACTTTCAGATCTTGCTTTATACGGATTTGATACAATATGGAATGAATTAACTTTGTTATGGAAAGTTTATTTGTATATCTATATGATACAGGCGAGAAGAAACTGAATTTTTATCTCTGTAATATATATATTTCATCATCAAAAACAATTTATGTAAAAAATACAGCTAAGTCTCGTGACTCTTCATCCGTAACAAGTTATGAGATCTCAGGTGGAATTAAGTCTAGGGCTTTTAAGAATAAAATTTAAGGATAAACACTGATAGAAAAATGTATAACTAGGCAGTTACGCAGCACAAGGAAATTATTATACCTTACAATATTATATAGAGTCCACATAAGTTTGAGATTAATCCATGCTTTTCTCAGTAATGTACAAATAGCAAAATTGGATTCTGAGGAGATGAATTAGTATTCACGTAACGAAATATTATGTTGAAATATTTCTTGAACTATATGAGTTAGACACATAGCATTTCCATGTTTAGTTTCATTTGCTGAATAGTTTAAATAAAACATTATAAATCTCTAGATAACTCTAGCACAAAATTATTGAGAGAAGGGGGGAGGGCAAAATTATTCTGAACTGTTTTTAGAAATAAATGGTACGGCGTGCTTCTCCATTTCGCAGGGGCACTACAGTGCCTCCAGGTACTTCATACTGCGTGCTATGGGGCTTTGTAGACAAACATAGTTTAATGGAAATCTCGAGACCAGCACTTGAAAATAAATATTCCTTATTATCTTTTCAAGTGTTTTCTCCACAGTCCGCTACGTTATAACATAGTCCTTGAGAGGCTCATGACGATATTATTCTCATTTCGCCTAAATACGCAGCGAATTGTTCGCTGATATATCACCTATTCCGAAATATTCCCAATCAATCTATAATCTCTGTTAATGTAGGAATGTACCACGTATCTCATATCTATCTTCACACGATATGAACGATATATGTGTATGATACACTAACTGTGGTCTTACCGGGTAGCCTCCTCTGGTGTCTAATCTTGGTTACGTTGTGTTAGCCACCAATATCGATTTCGATTTTACTCAAACCTGGAGAAATAAAATTGATGAGGATCCATGATGCACTGTCGATCTGTTGTCCCCTTTTCTTCTTTTTCATGTATCGATACAAGACTCTTTCTCTTTCCCTAAACCTCATGCATGTTTTTTTTTATTTCTCTATGCGGAGTGCGAATCCCATTCTGTTTCTTTGTGCTCGATACAAGTTACTTTCTAGTATCTTATGTTCAATGCAAGTTCTTTTTCGTTTCTGTATGCTCGATGTAAGTTTTTGCTTCTTACCGTCTGCTTTATGTAACTCTGTTTTTAAAGGGTGTTCCAAAATTCTCGCAAGATTTGAATTTTGCAATATTTGTACGGTAAAGTGTTGCCAACGAAGCAAAAGGCAGCGTGATTGTTGAGAGTTCAGGGTTATTAAAAATAGAGCGCTACATCAACGAACAGCGCCTTTTCATTGTTGAGTCATATTTGAAAATAATGTAGCTTTGACAGCTATTTTCGCAATTTTTGTACAAAATATGGTCAATATAGCGATTTAACTTGATTAACGGCAAAGAGATTAATTAAAAAATTTACGGAGATTGTATGAATTAGTTAAAAACTCGGATTGTCCTTCAATGAGTCGCTCAACACAAAACATCGAAAATGCGGCTGGTCAGGCCATAGTTAATAGTGATCGCTATCGCGACATGATAATCCAGTTTTTGTACCAAAATTGCAAGAAATCGATGTGAATGACATATGATTTCAACAAAACGGTGTCACATGCCGTACAGCGTGAGAAACAATTCAATTACTGCATGAGTCATTTCCCAGTCGTGTTATTTCTCATTTTGGCGATCAGATATGGTCTCTCAGATCACGCGATTTAACGTCGATGGATTTCTTTCTTTGGAGTTTTTTGAAGTCTAAAATTTACGCGAACACGCCCACGACTACTTACGCGTTGAAAGAAAAAACTGTGCGCTGCATCCACAAAATTCAATTACATTTATGCAAAACGGTTATGGAGAATTTCAACAAAAAAGTGCGTATGTACCAGCAAAATCGTGGTGATCATTCACCCCCTATGCTATTCCATACATAATCCTATGTACAGCATGCTTTATGAACCAATGTGAAATTTACAACTTTTTATTATAAACCTTGTGTTTTCTATTCAAATTACTTCTTCCGTGAATTTCGGGACATTCTTTATGTATGTCCCGTAGAACTCTAATTTCATTTTGAGAAACATCGAACAACTTCGGACAGTTCGAACAGAGGGGGAAAGGATAACATTTAACGCATCATCTTCATTTTCATAATCTGGACGCATATCTAGCTGATAGAGTGTAATGTGAATTCCAGGTGGTTTTTTTGTAATAGTGGGTGTATTGATATCGATAATTAACCGTCTAATTATCAATAATGTCCCAATTACCGATTATATCAATAACTTATCGATCATTTGATTGCACATATCGCATATATATCTTTCAATAACAAGCGACCTGCGTCAAACATTCGAGAAAGTCCAAATTTTGTATGTTTTACATTATCGATATTATCGCTAACTCACTATATCAATAAATTACGTTACTGATGGATATATTATAGATTACTTGTTATTCTATATAATATAATAGATAATTTATTATAGATTATTAATGTTTACTATATCGATAATAGCACCGCCAAAAAATATTATTGCACGTTCTCCCAATAAAGAGTATATTATTATATAAATTGCATCTCGATAAAAGATGGAAAATTTTTTTTGTATTTAATATACTTTGTTAGTGACCTTGAAAAACAGATGTTCCAAAGTAAGGTGAATTCTTGATAAATTGAAGAACAATTGATGTTTAACTAAATTGCTCACTAAATTTTACTAATTAATGTAATATTGTGTAAATAAAATTGTTGTAGAATATGTTGATCATGAATTAACGGTTATAACTAAGAGGAAGGTGTATATTCCGCAGGTGCTGTATAATATTCTTTGTTCTTAATATTTGCATCTTTGCACGTTATATATTTTTTTGTGTTGTTTTTTATACAGTTTGAAGTGTGCACTATTGCGTACGGAGAACGTAATTTACAAATTGGAACGGTTGCTAGTCAGCGAAAACAGCCCTTATCTTGATGTCAAGTTAAGAATTATAATATTGACATATTTTTCATTTGCTTGGCGTTATTATTGGGTTGTTCGGAAAGTAATTTCGTTTTTTCCCGTCAGAGGACTTAATTACGTTTTTTCGAAACCAAGTTCACACTTAAGCCGCATAACCATTATATGTCTTGAGAGCTGATATTGCAAGGCTTGTGTGTGAAAAAGTTCTATTAATTCTACACAGTAGGTTTTGATTGGTGAAAAACGAAAAACAAAACGAAATGACTTTCCGAACAACCTAATAATTACAGGTGACGTGGTCTTAACGAGTTGTGAAAAGTTTTTCACTGTTCGTCAAGACCACATCATCTACTTTCATTCAATTTATTGAGCAAGAAGACTAGGAGTATCATATCATATTATCAATTTTAGTTGATATTCTTCACCAACGGTTGTTGTTTGGATGGTCGTTACAAATTTTAGTTGTTTCTGTGATTAGTTAATATTCTAGATCGGTGGCAAATTTCGCTCCGAATTCGGTAAGTGGTTTGATTTTAGGAACGGTTTAATTTGATATTTTTTTTTAACAGATTATTACAAACAGAATTCAGGTTCTAGGTGCCTGTTTATAAATTCAAGGGCTTCTGTTTTATTTTAATATGTACCATTTCAGAAACAAATATTTTGAAATAATGCGATTTGTGATCGAGGATTTATGTATTTTCAAAATCGAATTCGTGGTCGGATTGTTGGTGGTGCAGAGTGACGATTGTGTTATTTTCCTGGAAGCTATACATACACGTATGTTCTTTGAATAGAGTCGAGAGTTTGTGTTTGAATTGGTCGATATAACTATTGTCACAGTTTTTGCATTTGATTTTGTAGACTATATTTATAAAGAACATATATCTAGCCTTCGAAATAAATAATAGTCATCGCTCCGCACCACCAACAATCTGGCCACGAATTCGATTTTGAAAATACAAATATCCTCGATTACGAACCACATTATTTCAGAAGAATTGTTTCTAAAATGCTACATGTTAAAATAGTTGAAAATCCCTTGAACTTACAAGCAGACACTTGGAACTTCAAACCTGCGTATAATAATCTGCTAAAAAAAAAATGTAAAATTAGACCGTTTCTAAAATCAAATCTCTTACCAAATTTTGAGTCAAATTTATAATTCTCCTTCACCATGCTTTGAATAGCACACTGCAAACGAAAACAATGTCACTGTTTGCATGTACCCTTCAACGATGGCGTTTTAAACGACCTAAACGTCAGTTAGTTCGTTGCTCCGGGGCAGTCAATATCTAAGCTCACCGATTTAAAATATTAACTGATTACAGAAACGATTAAAATTTGTAATAACCATCTAAACAACAACTGTTGCTGAATAATATCAACTGAAGTTGATAATACCAAGCGGGAAATATTTCACTATTATAATTGTTTATCTCATTTCATGGTAGGTGCCGTTTTCGTCAAGTTGCAACCGTTCCAATTTGTCAATTAAGTTTTCTACATGTAATAGTGCACAATCCCAAATTAAAAAAAAACGTAAAAAATATGTAATATGGAAACAGTAACAGGTTTACGAACAAAAAAATCATACAGCACCTGCGAAATGTATACCGTTCTCTTAGCTATGACCGTTGATAATATATAAATGCAAAATATATTTTAAGTGACATTTAATTTTTTCAATTTTGAAGTTAAATAATTTTTACAATTAACTTTTTATGAAAGTGGTGTAAGTCCATTTGTAGCCCGTAAATATACATTATTTTAGTTAAATTCACCTAAAACAAATGAATATAATCAATTTACATATTGATAAATTAGTAGAAACATTACCAGACTCGATAAAATTAACCCATATTTTTGTATTAACAAATATGCTAACCTTTAATTTTCTCGAAACAACAGAAAATGGAGTTGCACCACTTTCAAAATAAACGATCCAATTCACCTCATAAATTTCCATTGAACCGCTTAACAAATTGTATAACAATTTTATTTACACACAATTTTGACTTTGTAAGACAATCTGCAACAATTTTAGTAAATATACCTGAAGCGGGCTCGCAATAAAGTCGAAACATCGCATAAACACCAATTTTTTTTCAATTCACCAAAAACGCAACTTATCTTAGAACATTTCCTTGCTAAGAACACTAACATAGCATATTAACCCTTAACAAACAAGCGCATTTTTTTTTTCAAACAATGACCAGTAGATCGACGGAATTTTAACAAATTAACTGCTTTATTACTAGAGCGAAAAAAAATGCTTGATTAATTTTCAATAATAATATATGAATAGTAATAGTGTGTATTAGTATATGATAGTGTATGGACAGATATGTCCATACAAAACGATACTGAAGTGCAAATTACAGAAAAATAACGGGAGTCGAAATAATTAAATAAATGTATGTTTGTAAGAATATTACATCACACTTCCTGTATGGCGGCATTTGTTTGCTAAGGGCTAACGATGATATCGAGCAAGAAGATAGTCAGGAGTAACCAGGAATAATCATATTTTTGTATTAAATTTTGTCATAAATAAGAATATACTTTGAACAGAGTTTGCATCTGATCCAAAATCTTGGAATTAAGTAATCACACAATTTGGTCCTAATAATTTTCAAATTACTTAAAGAATCTCTTACCATTTGGAGTTGCCTGCTCACAGTGGCCACAGTGACAAAAAAAAAAAGGGAGCAACCTGATAAACGATAATTTGTCTATCAATAAGTCTATCTTTATCTCGAAAGGTATCGGGGAAATTCCCTGGCGATCCTTGGGGCCGGATATCGATGATTACTCCGGCCGTCCTTGCGGGCGCTTTCGTGACTATTTTTTCTCCCCTCCCGCTATTCATTCAATACAGCCATGCAAATTTTCGAATTCGCGAAACAAATTCTCTGGTTATTTCTGCGGATTGCATCAGTGTGGAAAAGAGAATCCAGTTGCAATCCCAGCAGAGAATAATCATTTAATTTAATATAAATTAATTTAATTTAACATTCGAGGACTAAAGTGATCAAAATAACTAAGCTATTTATTTTAGAATTGCTATAATATATGTCAACTCATTTTACCAAGAAATTCCTATGATGTACCGACGATGATTATACAATATCGTATTATTATTCAAAACTTTATCATAATTATTATTCGTATTATTATTAACAAAACATCGGCCGTAAACAATGCTTGAAAATTCGATTTCTAAGAGAAAATCTATTATGAAACTATAACGTATAATAATTACAAAATTTACGTTTTTTTTGGTTCGTCCTCACGATAATCGTGACCATGTATCCTTCGGGAATAATTACGAGTGTTATCGCAAATGAAAGAGCGGAAGAGAGGCTTGGCTTTTGTAAAACGGTATGGTCGAAGACTGGATATGAGAAAGAGTGAGAAGTGGGAGGATTGGCTCATCACAGGTGTACAGGTGGAGGTGGGAAAAAAAGAAGAAGGTGGAAAAGGAAAAAGAAAGAAACGATGACTCGGAGGAGGAACCAGAGTTATTAGAGCTACGGTCATTTCCGCGGCTGAACAATCGGTCTCCCACGCTCATTCGCGCTACAGAGGGCGAGTCGTTCACATCCTGCGATTGAGGATCGTCCCTGCGCCCTTCCCCCTTTTACCCACAGAAGAAACCCACCTTTGCCCCTAAAAGGTTCAAGGCTGCGTAGTCGATGAAAAACCCCAGGATTGTTAACCGAAAACTTACCTGTTTCTGCCATAGGGCACCCACGTTGTCTGGATTTTAGTTCGATAGAATCAAAGTAATAGAGGTCAAGGTTGAAGAAAAACAGTCATTTGGATTTTCTTTCAAAGGAACTAAAGTAATACGAATTTTCCTATAAAAAAAAATATGACAATAATTAAAATTTTGTCATAAAAAGACAAAAGTGATGAAAAACACGCACTTAATATTTTTATTACGAACGTCAGATATATACGACTTGCATACGGCTTGTGTGAACCAGCGCCGGCTGCATGGTGTCTAGCATTGATGCTATGACCTGTATATGCTAGTATTAGACGTATTCAGCACGCACGCGACAATCTGTACGTACTAGTGTCGATTATAGGCGAAGTTAACGTGTCTACATCGATTATTCTTATTTAATCATAGCTGATATTTCGCACTTAGCAAAGTATACGTACAAAAGGTTATCAAGACGGCTTTGCTGAGGCGTGACACACGTAAATCCGATCGTCAAAAACAGAAGCGGGAGCCTGGCTTCTATATCGGATTAAACTTAATAAATGTTTAGTAACGTCTGATCAAATGAAAGATAATACTTAACCTTTACCGAACAAATGCCGCTATATTCGCGACATTGTAAATATTCCAAGAAAATTGAATGCCACTGTATAAACAGCACGACATGATATCCTTACATGCATATATCTATTCCTTTATTTCAATCTCCAGTATTTTTCTGTAATTTTTACTTCAGTATCTTTTTGTATGGACATATATGTTCACATACCACCTATTATTACTGAAAATTAATTACGCACTTTTTCTCGCTCTAGTAATAAAGCAATTACTTTGTTAAAATTCCGTTGATCTACTGGTCATTGTTCTACAAAAATGCGCTCGTTCGTTAAGGGTTAAAAACCGTTTGTATTAATTCAACAGTTTTATTTTCCATGAAAATTCCGAGACCTTTCACAGGGAAGATGATTACGCGTAACAGTGTGTGTCTTTTATTCTTTGTCGGGTTAAGTGACGCGCGCCCTTTGCTCCTTTGTCCCCCTTCCTCATCCCGACTTTTCCCTGGCCGACGAAAGAGACAGAGTGCCGGAAGCAGCCTGACCTATCACCTGAAGTTTCGTCGAGGACATCCTGACCCCTCTTCCTCGAGATGATACCCTAGAAAACCTACCTTTGTTTCTTAACATGTTAAGCGCGGCGTCGATCCCTCGGAACCGACACTGTATTTTTCCTTTAGGCAACAGCAGCGCGTATAGACAGTATCAAGCTTAATAAATAAATACATTTTAGATATAATTATTATCATATATTTTAGATAATAATTATTAAAAGACATATTTCTTTAATGTATTTTATTAAAGCATTCTAAACAAAGATCTGATATAGCTTTGTTTTGCAATCGATGAATACTTTTACCAACTTGAGTTGGAGTTTCTTCATCTGAATGTTATATGAGAGTAGCTCCTTTTTTGCGAGGAATCGTGATTAATGTTAATGTACCGCTTAGACGTTGAAACACGTATAAAATGTTCACGACCGAAAATTCAACAAAATTGTCACCACGGTGCATCCGTCACGTTCTACTGGTTCTCCGTGACTTAACTCTGCCCCTATCTATCTATCTCTCTACTCTCTCTGTCTCTCACGACCTGCCACCGAAAGAACGGTTATACCGAATGACTTCGAAGAACAAAAGATACACATGTCGATTTAAAATAAAAGAAAAAAATTGCAAATTGTCAAAAGAAATGCGTGTATCTGTCAACATCGATATAGAAATCCATATGGTAAGTAGTAAATTTACTGGATGAATTTCACTGTATGGTCCGAATAGAAAAAGGAATCTATCTGGCAGTCACAATTGAAACAAAGTTTTCCGACGCAAGTAAAATATAAGAAATCACTCCGATTATCCAAGTTGAAAATAAAATTGTATATTAATATCTAAGTGAAGAAAGATAAAATGTACGTTCTAATATAAAACGAGAAAAAATTCACTGGCAAATCGTAACCACATAATAAGGAAATTCACACGCTGATCGGAATCGATGAAAAGCTCACAAACTCAATTAAACACAGAAAGAAGAAATTCACTTGTTAACCTGAATCGATGGATGGATCGTTGCGCGCAAGAAAGACGGTGAGTAAAAAAACGGATTATTAGGCGATTTCATTAGCTCACGACAGGATTTCCTTCAAGGGGCGCCTCTCGAAATATTCATGCTTGTACGAGGCGTGGGAAATTTTCCAGGTTTCTCCCTTGCAAGACTGAGAAAAGAAGAGAGAAAGAAAGAAAGATGGGGGAGAGGTCGAGGAGGAAGCGGAAGTCTAATCCTTTTGAGTACGATGCACCTGTACCTTATTTATCAAGATGGTTAAAATTCCCTTATTAAATGCTTTTTTCCTCCTTTCCAAACGGGAAACGGCGATCGAGACTATTTAATGATTAAGGACACACAGAAGTAAATGATCAAATTTACAATTCCTTTTTCCTTTTTTATCAATTTAATAATTACTACCAATCACACGGTTATCAATAATAGCCTGATATTTATTAGGTAAGTGTTTCGAAATATTTTTAATAAATATTTTCAATATATATGTCAAAGGGGATCAAGTGAGAAAAATAAAAGTAAATCGAGAAAAGCGGGGGAGGAGCAATTCAGAAAAATAAAAAGGTATCAAGGAGAAATCGAAAAGCATTTAGGGAAAATGTGAAAATCAAGAATGATTAAAGAAAGTCGAGAAAAATAAAGGAAGATTAAAAATAATGTAGGAATAATCGAGAAAGATGTAAAAGAAATGATGGGGGGTCGAGGAGGAGGCGAAAAAGGTTGAGAAGGAGGATCGAGGAAGATCGAGATAAGGAAGGTCCCAATTGTCTGTATTTGTTTGCAACCGGCGGCGGGAGATTTTCGCGTGGCGATAGACCGGCTTACTTATGTTTTATGCCCTATTAAAACGAGGCCAAGATCCAACTCGTGAGAGAGTCCCACAGGATTCACAGACTGGAACACTTTTCTGACATGGCCTTCTCCCCAAACCGGAAGCTTGCCATCGAAACGAGACCTGAATTTGCCCTCTCAACCTCCCAATTCCTCCATCATCACCTTTGAGATTTCTTCAAGACTTCACTTTTTGAACCCAAAAGATCAAGACTTATCTACCATTCGACTTTGTCAATGATCACAACAAAAGTTACTGTCGTCTCAGATAGTACTATTTTCTATACTTGCTATTTACTACTTTAAATATGCTTCTGTTATCTAATAAATCTGTATTCTAATCAATTATGTTAATAATGATTACAATGAATACTGTAATCTACAATAATTGAAAAAAGGAGATATGGCTTCCAAGGTTTTTCGGATCGCTGGCTACCATTCACCCCTCCCCTCCCTGCGACAACATAATAACAGTGAGAATTAGCCATCGTTAATAAAGGCCACCCGAAGTTCAGTTAGGGGTGAGGTATGTTTACCCATGATTAATTATCAGAGTGAGCAAACATCTCCATGGCATTATTTTCGTCGGTGAGTTTGCACAATGTTCGATACTACCGGCCACTCAACAGTCTGGATTTGTTTGCTATTAAAGTCCAGGCCTTACTAAGGATTCTTTTCCCCATATGGGCAGATGGCTGGCGTGTCGCATGATCTCGAGACCCTTTTTTTCCTTTCCTTCCTTTCTTCCTCGTCGGGCGAGGGTCGACCGGACCACAATTATCCGGCGGTTACTTCTATCCCCCCTGCTTTAATTTTTAACCCTTTGATCGCTATTTGCACCTACGATCGTTCGACAAATACTTCAATCGCTTCGTACAAATACACATAAAGGCTACATAATTTTCAATGGCCGGCTGAAAAATATTAGTTGTCAGGAGGTAAAGGGGGCCCAATCGCAACCACAAGGCGATCATGTAATTTTTGTGAGAAATAAATGAAATTTACAACAAATACATAAATAGAAAAAGGTGTGATTGATATATCTGCAAAACAAATGTTTATTTCTTTAGTAATTATAGGGTACGGACACTGTACGCATTATTCGTCTTTAAATTTTCTGAAACATATTTTATAATGTTAGCCACATATCATTGATTTGGTTGTTTTTATATAACAGAATGATTGCGATTGTAATAATCCTCTTTCGATGGACTTACTTATTATTAACCCTGTGTGCTCGAGGCCCTTTTCGCTCAGATGAACTAACAAATCGAGAGCAGTTAGCCGCGCATCCTTATTTCACGAGTTATTTACAATTAACTTAAAACAATTTCAAATGCAATAAAGCAGTTTAAACTTGTATGTGATATTTTAACACTACACATATCTCCATAGTTCAAAGAAGGATATTCGTTAAACATTACGTTCTATATTTTTGATTCGTATGGTATTTTATAAAACAATCTCCAAGATGCAATCTTAGCTTGTCAGGGCAAATGTCACAGTAGTACACAGTTTGTTGCCTTTTGTTAGGCTTTGTTCGTTGGGAACAAACCGTGCAATACCTTTTTTGTCCAATTAGAACAACATAAAGCTTCCCATTTAGTCGGATGTCTTCAGAGCTGCTTTGAGAAGCAGAAGCTGTGCTAGGTCTATTTTGCCGGAAATCTCCTCTCAATTGCTCAACCAAAGTTTTCAAGCATTGCATGTGAGTAAGCGGCACTTTTGCGATTATACAATTTCAAGACTACCAATTGCTTTAAAAGTATGGAAGATCAGATTTTATCTTTACCCAAAAACGAAAAATCATTCATAATATATTTTGTTTTAATATCGACTGTAAACCAAAATTTGATGCCAAATTTTTGAGTCTTGTTAGGCATATGTTGTGTAAAGCGACATGGAGCTTTACAGTTGTTCATCGTTTCAAATATTCTGATACGCTTTGTAGCACGCTTGACTGTTATATATAAATTTATTTCAAGTTCTGGGTATTAAGGCAAACTTATCTGTATGACATTTGGGACATACCATTGAGAAATAAGCACGCGTGACCAATCCTTTGCTCTTGCGAACGGCGGTACGTTCATATTGAGTTTGTCATCGAAGGTCATCGAAGTCATCGAAAAGTCATCGAAACATATCTCCATTGAATTATGATTTTTATTTAGCTTCTACGTTCTAGCTACTTTTATATTTATCACCAGAAAAATTATTTCATGAAAAAGAAACGGTTTATTACGATTATCCGTGAAATTAGCTTATGAGTCATTTTGAGGGGATTCATAAAGATAGATATACACCATACAAAATTTTGAAATTACAGGGCTAAAGAGGAAATAAATTTGTGTATACGTTGGTCTCATTAACCCAATAATTGTCAACATAAATCAGAAAAAGTAAAGTAAGGTTAAGTAAGGTTTTTTGTAATTTTGATTCTGAAATCCGAAATCCGTCAAAATGACGGGTACTACAAACCTATCGTTACCTAAAAGTATTACTATTCTGTATGGTTCTAAATTTTCCTCATCTGATTACCACTAAATTGATCGCTGCTATCAATAATATTTATGCATCGCCGGATAAATATTGTTGGATGATCTTCCAAATCAGAATGTAAAAAGAATTTTTGGATCTAAGACTATGCAAGGCTAAGAAATCACTTTTCACACTTAATAATTACTCCATTTGGTTATGATGGAATTAAATTTTCAGTTGCTAAAACGCCATTGCGTGTAAGAAAGTCAATAATATTTGTCCACTTGGTGCGTGGCTCAATAACTAAAATTTATTAAAATTTATAAACAAATGAAAATGAAAAATCTGGAATATAACGTGGTTAATCACGCTGAATCAAGTAGAAAGGCGTGAAAAAATTGAGGTAACTGTCATTGGGGTAATCTTTGGAATTTTTATCGCTAAGTCTTCTTATTCTTATCGCTTTTATATTTTTATATGATTTGGCCCTCATATTGTAGACTTCTGATATATAAAAGTAAAAAATAAAAAAAGATGCAAGTGTTATCACAAACACGTCAAAACCTACCATTATAGTTTATTATAATCTGAGAATCACAAAGTTATATTACATGACAGTAACAAAATGATCGTTCAAATGCAAACAAATAAGGCTTATTTATATACAAATTAAGGACAAGAATATATACTTTTCCTTCTTTAACAAACACTGATAAAAGTAAAAATAGTAACAATTGCACAAGACGATTCCTACACCTTTTATCTGGAGACAACTGTTTCGAAAGCATTTATTTATTTTGATATTTCAGGTTAGTGTTCTTAATCATTACCAAGAATGTTATTGATTACTAAGAAGACTTCATATAATAAGATGTACATCTTGTAGAAAAGAATGAAATTCGATATATTGGTATATGACTCGAAAGCTACACTGCTCCATAAAGGGTTAATATGTGATAAATGCGGATTTCTACGAATAGCAGACGGCTTGCGGGTCAATGACATGAAGAGATGAGAATCGTAAGAGCCGTCATATACAGAGTTATCCACGAATATTACATGTTACCCAATTCTTTCCGTATCGAGCGAAAAACGTTCGAGGGTTACCAGTAAATTTTTGAAGATTCAGCACTCTTGCGAGATGTTTTACTCGCTAGAAGATTCAGCTACTCGCTGATCTAGACGACTAGATGTTTACTTGTAACGTATACAAATGTAATGACAGTTGTAACATGGATCCTTGATGTATTCAAAGTCGAAGATCAGCGTTAACTTTCCATAAAATTTCTTGAGTTTGTAAATGGTTTTAAGAATCATATAAAATTCGTACAAATAGATATTTTAAGCTGGAATCTGTAATCCTCAATGATCGACGCTTACAGACAATTCCATAAAGTCTTCTTAACCCTTTCGATACGGTTATGTCTTTCGTCAGTATAATTCCGCTATAGAGAGAGTCGAGTTAGGAATACGACAGTACTACATATACCAGTTATGACAACATATGTTTAACCGCGTAGAGTGTGTAATTTCTGATACGTTGTAACGTAATGTAAATCGCGTGTAAGCGGCTCGCAAACGAGACAACAAATCAATGGCGATGGGCCTGAAATAACGATACTATGCTCGACCAAGATGTAAATCATTGAAAAAAGAAGCAGGTGACAATAGTTATCGGTTAGGACACAGCAAGCGTCTGACAAAGGGTGACTATAGTTATCAGTAGTATTGAAGGGGTTGAAATTCCTTGCACTGTTTGGATCACTTGAGAATCCATCTAAGATTCGTACAAACCGTCGTTTTCGTTAGAAGCTTTCATTGTTAATGCTTTAAGATCGAGGAGGTGACTGAAACATTTCGGGGAGGACCAAAAAGAGGATTTTTTCTTCGGTGATTCGGAGGTTAGGATGTTAATTAGAGAGACCGTTGGGCCGGGCTCTGCGAGTATAGAGGGGCGAAGAAAAAGAAGGGGCGGCATATAGGTCTGCCATCCGGCGATCAATACGCTTCCACTGGTACCAACACCACCATCGGCCCGGGTTTCCTGCGTCACTGGATCTGTAGGGAGGATGCGTACTTGGAGATGATTCGATACTGAAGCGAATTTTTATGCGGAAAATCTGGATTACCAAGTTCTTTCCAATTCCGTCATTTCTAATTTATCGAGTACATTATGCGTAGACCCAATGATGCGAAGTAATAGATTAGAAGCTAGTGATTGCAGTTAAAAAATGAAGCAAACTAATCAATCGAGAATTGGTCGGTACCGAAAAGGGTTTTCGAGCGGAAAATCCGAATTTTGAAGGCCATCTTTCGTTTCTAAATCATGCTTCATCTTATATACGGCTAGAGTGATGCGGAATGACTGTAAACGAATAATCTGCACAATGAAATCCAAAAAACTTATGTGATACTTAGATGCTTTAAAAAAATAAGAAGAAAAAAAACGATAGAGAGGATATAAGTCCGAGTTACTCTGAATTATAGAGGTTAGTGAACCTGAGTAAAATCGATAAAATTATTATGATTTGGTAGAGGTTGGTCAAATATTGAGTGAATATGATGCAACGTTAAAAATTGGAATGAAATGTAGGAATGATCAAAGAATCTTCAATTAAATCATTACGATTCGGGAAGAAAAGGAGAGAGTTTTAAATATGACGTGGTACCAAAGGAGAGAGAGAACAAGCAGTGGACGTAATGCTACTTCAGAGTCAACTTTACAGTGTCCACTCATGCGGACATGAAGCGACTACAAGTTTCCTTAATATTATAGTAGCAAGTGTAAATGTCAATTACCACGTTGCTACTTTTTCATATATCCATGTGCAAAATGTAAAACAGAATCTATAATACGTCATGTCATTTTTCAATAAGTCAATTATGTGAGATTAAAAAATGATTTTCAAAATTCTTTTCACCTTCATTTAACGCATATTTTATATAACTACTTATTACAATTGTTATACTTGAAATAAATATATACGGTAGGATTAAGGGTTCTTTGGCTTAAGGGCGTGTCATGGATCGCACAGCTTCTGAAACCGCATTGCGTGCAGGAGAACCGTCGTGTGAGAAGAATTGCAATTAAGCCGAGCTCGAAAGCCGCGGACTTGCGGGCTGAGGAGGGCTGCATCCGGTCCGTTCGAGAATCTCAGAACTCCCTCGATTCCTCCTTCCTTTTCACGGACGGATCCTCAATTCCCTTCTTTCTTCTTCGGTGCTTCTTATGTTTATTTTTGCTAAACCTATTCTCGATTATCTTTTTGTCTTCTAGAGCTTCCTATCTTCGATTTTATCAAACGTACCTTTGCTTCCTCCCTACTTTTCCAGAATTTGATGGTTATATTTCTGTCGAATACAGCAGAGATCCTTGATGTTTCTTTGTTTAACTAATACTTCGATCTTTGAAACAAGGAAACAAATGTCTACATTTATATCAAATTAAATTCAAAAATATGAGTATCTGAAACGGAGTTCAATCGAATCCTATTCTTTCATTGTAATTACAAGATTAGTGATTAATTCACTCTCAGGAGAACTTGGAAAAAGGAATTATTTAATTTTAATCAATTTCTTTGTACGCGATTTCTGTGGATCCAGCGAAATATAACACTTCCATACAATTCAGATTTAGAACGCGTTTTATTATCGAGCATCTTTTTCTGAAGAATATTTTTCTGAATTTTTCCTGAATTTTTCACGAGTGAGAAAATAAGTGAACTTCGATGAAACTAATTTATATTTATTCGTGCATATCGGGTAAATTTAGTTTTTTATTTCTTTTCTCTATTATATAGATGTCTCTATTATTTCTGTAAAACGATTCTAACTTGATCGAGCATCATGATGAGCAATCATGAGTACATTATGTGATCATTCGAAGAATCTGTGATTCAAATTCCTATTTTTATTTATTTAGTATGAAATGAGCGGATGGACGTATACGCTCTGCGTGATGTTGTTCCGCTCTCAGGGCCATATTATGTGATAATTCATTACCTTTGCGTGGATATGTTCTATGGATTATTCCACCAAGGTAATATCTGGCTGCAAGGAAAAACAAAGCGACGAAGGGCGCGTCTTATCTTCGAATAACCCAGAACGAACAGTATACAAGCTGCTTCGCAAGTAGCAACAGAAAAATTCGAGGTGCATAACTTCGCTACTTTTAAAACGAGGATCATACCTCTACAAAGGAGAAAAAAATATTGCATAATATTTTATATATGTTTTATACACTCTCATCAGACCATTTCTGAGTCTTTTTAGAAACTTCTATGTCATTCGAGCAAGCCGATCGCTATTAGTCACAATAGCTATTTTATAATGTCGCTATAGTCACAATGTCTATTTTAGTTTACATATTCGAATATTTTTCTTAGCTAAAAACGTTATAATAATTATAATATTAGCACACCGTTCTATATATACACATAATTAAGCATAACTTAAGAGAAGCTACTGACGTTATAATTAGAAATCACGTACGATAAATATAATATAACACTATAAATAATAAATATAATAAAGCATACTTGATTAAAATTATGTTACGTATATGGAGAAACATTATGACTCGAGTTGTTTCATTTAAATTTTTTACTTATCAGCTTGAAAATGCTCTACACCAGAGGACAATCCTTTTTTCATTTAAAAAGGACGAAGTGATATACAAAATGTGTTATATATTGAACAAAAAGTATAGTCGGCGTAATAGTAAACTAAATGGATGATTTTCTTTATTTTCCAGGAGAAGGAGGGCAGTACTTTCGAGTCAGACCGAGGAACAGCTCGGTGCTCGAGGGTGGAGAAGTGATGATACCCTGTGAGGTTGGAAACAGGGTGGGCACTGTTCAATGGGCGAAGGATGGATTCGCCTATGTTATAGAGTCCAGTAAGTACGTCCACAAAATGCAAAAATAACGTATATCATATTTGTACAAATAAAACGGCAGTGATAAATGAATAAGTAGTATATAAATAAAATAACAAATAAAATTTGTGTATAAATAAATTTCCCTGTACTTATAGATAAATAAAATAACGGATATTATTCTATATATGAAACAATATGCGAAAAACATAATTTTAATCAGTGATATCTCTTCGCGCAGATAATTATAATAATGATAATACAAACATTATTATTAGAAATATTAAAAATTTGATTGGTAGAGCAACTTAAGAAAGATCTCGAGTTCGATTCCCGGTCCAGTTACCCATAGCCCAAATTTTTTTCACTATCGCCTACGTTGGAGAAATTATTATATTAACATTTTATTATTCGTTACCACAGACCAGTGGCGAATTAATTTATTATTTGCCTTCACAAACCAGTGCTGCATTAATTTAATATGTATAATAATACTATTTACATGGTTATTATTATCATTATCTGCCCGAAGAAAGATCACTAATTAAAATTATGTTCTCATTTGTATAACTACCGGGAGCGTTCCTTGAAATATAGGAACACCTAAATAAGTATGCATAGAGTCTGTGTAACCAGAATAACAGGAGACATTTTTATTTTATTAGGCGGATTTAATCAGCAAATTTAGTTTTCTAATTTTCAGTAACACACAGTTATCTAATAGATTTAGTATAGATATCCAATTAAATGGCCAACTTGTTTTTAAGTTTGTCCAAAATCGAAACATATAATCTCAGTTTAGTCGTAAATTTAATCGAATCGAATTTAATCTATTCATAAGTATAACCCACTTATATAGCAAAGAAATGCATACATACTAAAGAGATAATATTACAGATTTAATACGTACACTAAAAAAGCAGAAGAGAAAATGTGTTGCGTAAAAATTGTAAAGTTGAGTAGTTTATCCGATATTTTAGATGGTGAAATTGTGGGCCATCCGCGGTTAAGGCTAACCGGCGATCAGAATGCCGGAGTTTACAACCTTAACATCACTGATGCCTCCTTAACCGACGACGGGGAGTATCAGTGTCAGGTCGGCCCTCACTTGCGGATCAAGCCTATCCGCGCCAATGCTCTTCTCGTCGTCATATGTGAGTACTTTTCTACCCTTTTCCGAAATTATTTACGTAATCGTAGGGTTAATTAAATAATAATTTAGTACAATTCAAATTTATAGAATTAAATATTTGGTCGCTTTGATAGGTAAGAAACATCATCAGATTGATTCTAAGATTTTCATGATTTCCATGATTCCTTGTGCAAGCATATCGGCAAGGGTTGTTGACCTCTTTCGTGAACATTTTTAGTTAGAAACACGAATGTGAGTGGTGAACATAATTCAGTATCATTTAGGTCTCAGTAATTATTCATAGATTTTGATTGCCAACGAAAGTGATCGAATTGATTCCGAATTTCATTGACCTCTTATGGGTGCATCTTCCGGAGGTCATTGACCTCCTGTAATAACGTTTTTCCATAGTCTGTTAATCTCCTTTTCATGTCTTTCTTTTCCTTTCTCTAACTATATGTAGCTGTATCTATATTCTTCTTTTATCGAGCAAATATCTCCACCTTTCTACGTTCAATCCAATAACTTTTTTTCTCTTTCGATATATTTTTATCCTTCTTGTTTTGTTATATCTCTTCATTTTTATTATGCAATTAAATGTCTTTCCCGTTTTTCCTTTAAATATATACTTTTATTGTTCTTGCTTCTGGAATACAGCGGGGAATATAGAGCCGGGGCGGACATTTGTTGATTATTTAACATAACGTGTCCAAGAACTAATAAGCGCACGTGTCTTTCTTATCCAGAATTTTTCATCCAAATATACCTCGAACCCATATAATAAAATCCCGTCAAAAGATTTCAATTTTATCGTTTCTTCGAGTACTTCTCCATATTTACGATTTTTCAACACTTAAGCGTGATCTGTGAACTATTAAACAAATTTCTTTCAAAACACCTGTTTCAAGATGTAAAAAAGTAACAAATTAAGTTAAATCAATTTTTACATTAAATGTTTATCTACATATTAAATAGTGCAATTGTACAATACATATACTGAAATATTTATATTGTTGAAAAAAGAATAATATTGGAATATGACAAATAATACAATTAATTTACATAATTTAAATGATTAGTCGTTTTCTTTTGAATGGTAATTCTCACGGCATATTCCGCTACTTAATAAAATTTCTTAAAGTTTGCAAAAAGATAATGGAATGGCACAGCTTTTATTAAAAAAAAAAAACACACTGCTATGTCACACCTATTTTAAACGATCTGGATTTGTGCTTTCCAAAAAACATCACTATGACATGCATAAGCAAAGTGTTAAAAGAGAAGTTCGATTCCAAGGTCGAGATCAAACGCCATCCATTTATTGCTTAGCGGCCAAGGTGACTTTTATACCACAGTTCAAACTGTGTGTTGATCAAAGCTCCTGCTGTGCTTTCGCAGTGCGATCCTTTTCTTGACGAGGGATGAACCCGATTGTTGCAGCACCACCGCAGAGGGTGGAGATCAGCAGCCACCCGAGCAAGGATAAAATCAAGGTAAAAGTCGGGGAGTCAAGGCGACTGGAATGCTCCGTCAGATCAGCAAAGCCGGCTGCCTCTATCCTCTGGTACCGTGGAAACGTCCAGATAAAAGGAGGAGACTCCTCTGTCACCCCAATCTCCATCGAAGGCGGTAAGTACTTCTACCACCTAAACCCATCTTCTTGCATAAAAAATGTACACAGAAATGCAGACTTTCATATGCAAGTCCGAGATTAAAATCTCAGATTAACTGTAGATGATTTTTCGCTTAATACGTATAATAGTACTTTGTTAGTGTCGCCCTCTCTTGTGCCACATCCCTGCTCCTACGCCTATGTTGTCTTCATCGAACCCGGTCAAGCGCGTGATGCGTTACGCAATGCGATACGCGGCAGAACTCCTTTTGATAAAAAAAACTTGACAATTCTTGATGCAATGATATTTGATGAAACTTTTTTTATCTAAAATTTTTTTTTATCATAATAATATAAATACAATGTGATTACGACCACGTTTACTTATTTGGAGTTTCTCTATTTCCGTACGAAATGAATTACTCAATACGTATTGAATAAGTAAATATGGGTAAGATGATATCGTGTTTGGTATCATTTTTATCGGAAAATCTCATCAATAGATCAAAAAAAAAAAACATTTTAGATAAAAAACATAAAATTGTTTCGTTTCGCGTTTGATATGTCTCTTTCACCTGTGGCCCAATTTGTTTTGGAAAAAAGCGTTAACTCAATTTAATTGAAAATTTAAATTACTGCTTACGCGATACTAACGAAGACATTACTTCATATCGTAACTCAAGTGGCTGAGAATCTATATTGACACTAGAACTAGTAGTCGTAATGATTGGTTGGCAATTTCTTAAAGATATTGCACTACTATATAACACCGTATTTTCTAAGATCGTGCATAATATTTTTGCAGCATATAGTTCGTTGTAATAAATCGTTGGTACTTCATCTTTGTAAATGTAATACCTTTAAATATGTCTAGACGATGACCGGTAGTTCGGTGTTAAAATAAGAAAATTGCTGCCAATCGAATCCATTGAGAATTTTTCCTTCTACCAGATATACGAGGCAAATGATGAGAATAAAAAAATATAAGGCTATTTCAGAATGTCACTCACAGTTTTTACCGTGTATTTTGCGTACCATATCTCATTATCGTGAATAAATATACGTGAATCAGAAAAGGACATGCTGAAACCAGGGGAAGCGGCAAGAAAGCTGCTCAAGTACGACACCCAGGGCTCTATAACCATTGTTCCAACTGCGGACGATGACGAAATGGATTACACCTGTGAAGCCAGCCACCCTGCCATCCCTGTCAATAAACCCATGCGAGCGACCGTCAAGCTCTCAGTTTTCTGTAATAACCTCTTTTTTATATCATTGTAAAACTAAACGCTTAGCATAATCAACGCTAAAAACCTCAATGCACCATTCTAACGTTCAGTATATTCAGCATTATAGTACAAGTCGACTCTTTTTCTCCATGAGAACTAAATATGTCAACTCCTTAGTCGTCAACGAGCTTCTTACTCGTTAATCTATTGCTTAAATATACTTCAGTGTGAAATTGAGAATACAATTTTTTTTCTCGCCTTTTTTCACCCTCACCACCCTTATAGCTTCTTCATTTTTCTTCATTGATGGGTGTGAAAGTATAACTCTATAGTTTGGGGTCGGGTGGTGATTACAGATCCCCCGGGTATGCCGTACATCGAGGGGTACACAGAGGGTGAAACGGTGCAGAGGGACCAGCTGGTGGAGCTTACTTGTCGATCGAGGGGCGGCAATCCGCCGGCACGGGTCATCTGGTTCAGAAATGACAAACAGGTCAGCACTGCCTACAGATCCGAGGGCAGCTTCTCCGAGAGCGTGTTCTCGTTCAAGGCCGAGGCCAGGGACGACAAGGCCAGATACAGGTGTGAGGTGTCGAACATAATGAGCGTCGAGCCGATGAAGGTCCACGTAGATCTCACAGTCCACTGTGAGTAAACCGTAGAACTATGTTTATTATATACACATTTGTTCTAATAATGCGCGCATTTTTAATGTAGCGATTTACACATATTTATCATGGCAATCTAAGGTGAAAATATCAGTAGAGGAAACTTTTTCAAAAACATAAATAAATAATGAAACTATGAAGCTGGAATACATCATACCTTATTAGTCTATATAGTATCGCTCTTCAGCTATTTAATTGCGAACTACTGCGCACAGTCCGCCATTGAGAAGTGTCATAGCAACCGATTAATCAATCCCGTGCACGACTCTTACGATTTTTGCTTATTTTCTTATATGAATCGCTAATGACTTGATAAAAATGTAAATGTTGCAAGTTTGTATTATTTAATCGTTGTGGGTAAAAAAGACATTTGTTTGTGTTGTTTAAAACTTAAAAGGGGGTTTATTTATTAATATCGGCAACAAAGAATGCTAAACTGCCTGAGTTCACCCTGTGTCAACTATTGAAACTTGTAATTGTTTATGATTCAGTAGTTGACATGGGGTGTCAACTATAAAAGTAGTAAATGTCAACTATTGACTTTATTCCTCTGCCAATTTTGAGATGCCTCCAACGAAGGGTAACTTTAGAAATGATATAAAAGAGGCTATTGTCACGGACTATCCCACCGCTGTCACCAAATTTATATCACGAATGATCTTGTATTTACCGATTTTTAATTATAGTTTTAAAGTCAAGAAATTTATAGTTTTTGGTCAAGCGTGCCTATGCGACACTCCCCTGGAATGAGGCAAATTTACTAAAAATATTGGGCGAATTTTGGAGGTTGAGGAAGGATGTCAACAAAACCTTCTTTCGAAACAAAGACTTTTATTAATTTTTCTAACTCAATGCGAAGGGCTTAAATTCGAGTTCCTGTCCACTGCAAAGTTTACGTTTGAATTTACTTCTCATCAAACTGATCCCATCGTTTTGAGTCCGCCGATACGCAAGCGAGTGCGCCTCAAGCTTTCCAAAAACGATTTTGGATCAGAACGAATCGAAACCTTCCGATTAGAAAAGAAATTAAATGTTGATTAATTCCAGATATTTGCATTCTTTCCGATACGCAGTCGAGTGCGCCTCAGGTAGTCTACAAATATCGTGATGTTCACTACTGGATAGAAAAAAATTCGATTAAGAATACTTACACAATATGATTGAATCTTACTCGTTGAAATTTAAGCACAGGGACATCGAGACCGTCGCGAACCGTGGTCCAAACTCGTATATTGATAATCTGACTGTGCGCCGTGGCCAAAAGTACCCTGTTATATATTGATAGAGGTCTGCCCCTTCCTAACGAAAAAATGACATCATGACCTAATTCTGTGCGTGCATTTATCCCATGCGTTTTAGATTTCGGTTTGTTGTGGGGTTCTTAGAATTCGTGATATTGTCAAAGAGTTAATGTCTTCGCGGACCTTCTCCCCATTTCCTATTACGTTTAAGGTACTGTTTCACGGCTTCGACTCACAGGCGCCCAGTATTGTTAACTGTGATTGGTTGGTCTCTCTACTTCCCTTTTCATAGGCGTAGGGACGGTGCACGTAACCAACTCTATTCTCTGTACTCTGACTCTGACTCTGACTCTGACTCTGACTCTGACTCTGACTCTGACTCTTTACTCTGTACTCGACGGCTCTCTGCTCTCTTCTGCCTCCACTCTCTTCTAGATTACGCCCTTCTTCCCTAGCGTTTCTGTATGCACCCCCTCTCATTCGTACACATTCACGCAACCATCGGACGCGTGCATTCCTCGAAAGCACGCGTCACATAAAACTAAACCATGCTCTCTGTCCCAAACGCTCTTCCTTCATCGTCTTATAGACCAAACACTCTTCCTTCGACCGCACTCATTCATAATCTTTAAAATATTTATGCACTTTTACGCCAGATTATTTTCACGTTCTAACATTCTTATGTGAAAAATAAGAGCGAGGAAAGCATAGATTAAAAAGTTACTATGGCATTATTTATTAAAAACGATGACTAAAACTAAAATTACCTTTGTACCAACTTAATATCTAGTTCAACAGTAGATATATCCAGACATTTGTCAAATCTTTTTTAGTACGTCACGTGTATATCTTTTTCGATTTTCTTCGACGATGTTCTTATCTATTTCTTCAGACATTATTTTATGAGCTTGCTTGTACGTACTTGAAAATATCCTTAGCCATTTTTATCTGAATTTGTTTCACCATTTTGTCAAAAATATATTGAATAATTTTCTAGTGTATTTTCTTAACCGTTCTATCGTAAATTCTTTTGCCCATTCTATCGTAAATTCCTTGATCATTCTCTCGTGAATCTCTTTCACTTTACATCCAAAAAGATTCAATTTCGACGCTTTGGAGATTAAAAATTTTGCAAGAAGTCACAAAATATACTGCTGATCTGAAAATAATCGAGAAAAATCCGTGCGTAGTTGCACCTGCAGGCGTAACGATCACAGGCCCGACAGAGGCAAAGGCTGACGAGCAGGTGTTGATCACCTGCACTACTGAGAACTCGAATCCACCGGCGGACATAAGGTGGACTGTCGACGGACACAACTTCAAGAGCAATGCTTCGAGAACAGATGTAGCCGCCCAGGGCGGATGGATCACCAGCTCCAACGTGACCTTTGCTATAAATCGAAAGAGCCGCAACATCGTCGTAGTCTGCCACGCGTCAAACGTTAAGCTAACCGAGAACGTCGTGAAAACGCACACCATCAATGTCATCTGTGAGTAAAAACTTACTTAAAAATGATAAAAAGGAAACGAGAAATGAGTGGCCAGAAAGATACATATTTTGAAGTTTACATATCAAGAAGAAAAGCAAAGAAAGAATGTTGTTATTCTTCTATGTAATGATAAACTTTGTTGGCTAAGAATTTTGGTTTGCAGTGCAATACAAATTTATTTTTCCGTCCTGGTTTTAAATAATATTTGTGTTAAAGCCGACATTTCGGACCATTTGTTACCATTTATGAGTTTCTTCTTCCGACTAGACTCACTTTTCCCGCCACTCCAAATTTATTTCCACGATTCACTATAATTTTATTCTTGCTTTGCTTTGCACGTTGAGCAATTGTTGTACAATAGATAATAAAAGTTAATTAACATAAATACATATTTTACATTTTAGTTTTATTTTTATGAATATTCAAGGTATTTTTCTACCTTCTCTATGATATCAATTACGCAAGAATAATAATTATAAATATCATGGGAGCAAGTTAATTTGTTCTCTTTGCAAAAGAATCAAACATTATGTACGGACATACAAAATATATTCTACTCCTCGAGTTTTTGTAAAATTAACACCAGGCCTGGTTAACTCAAAATAACAAGTTAAAAGTTTAAAAGGGTGACACATAAATAAGACTAATTGCAATTTTTAGCAATAATTTTGCTAAATCTTGGTTTACACCAATTTTCGTACTTATTGATTTTTACTGTAAATGATTAATTTAAATGCAGAGGTATCGAAAATATTCAATGGGTGTAAATGTGGAAACAATTAGATATGAAAAATTTACACACGTCAAACTAACAATAGAATGTATTTATATGATAATATACATAAGATGAAAATATAAATATCCAATACTTAAAAAAACACGCAATTTATTACATTGTAATGACGTGACCACTGCTCGCATGTAAGGACGTAGCAGGCCGTGGGTCGGCCGGTCCTGCTTAATTAGGGGAGAGTTACCTAATGCGTACTAGTTACCAAAATCGTACCGGCTCATTTTTTTGGTAACCTATTCATATTTGCGACTCCTAGCAGTAAAAATATAAAGGATGTATGGAGTCAGTAATATAAAACATAACTTGCCTTATCTCGATTGATTTCGCGTCAACTCGTAGAAGCCGGAAGATTTCAAGGAAGTCTGATGTAAATTTTCACCACTTATTTCACGGCAAATTTCATTTAAATACTATAATTGATTAATACATTTCGTGTTTTCTTTGAAATATTTTTAATATGGTATCTTTATAGTAAGTTTGTAATATGATTTATATTAGCTTTGGGTTAGATAAATAATATTTCTATCGGTTCGCTTAGTGTTCTAAATCGTAACAGTATAACTGCAGAAATCATGCTAAAATTGTATCTAAGTCTTAATTCACTAATATTTACTATTATTATATTTTTTTTTTAATTTTTCAAACATGGGAAAAAGAAAGTATGGTCTTTGGACGCAGAAGCGTTAAAAGAAGACTATACTATTGCCCACAATGTTAGTAATATTCTTTACTTCTAATGTTTTCTCAGAGTTTATTATTTCAATTTGTTATATTTTATAAATTTCATAAAAATTATGTTTATTTATTTTGATACTATTGTGTTTCAATATAATGTGATACTTTCTAAATAAAATTGATTACTAAATAAGGTAGGTACGATGTAGGAAAAATAACAGTACGATTCAGGATATAAGTGCAAAGATAAAAGTATAATTGCAAATAAAAATTATAGGAAAAATGTGTGTTGCTTAAAAGATACATGAAAAATCCGTTAGGTAGTACGATCTTGGCAACTCTCCCTACAGAATGTTTGTCCTTAAAAAAATCTTAAAAATTTCCTTTTAGAAAAATGGCAGATCGAACCTTGTAAGAAAATAATGCGTGGTGTCCGTTTTCAGATCCTCCTGCAAAACTGATTGTCACTGGATACGAAGAAGGCACCACGATAGATGCAGGTACGGTATTGAAATTGATGTGCACCGCCACCTCTGGAAATCCGCCTGCCATCCTTACGTGGTACAAGAACGACCGAAAGGTAATACTTCAACCTCATAAGTTGAACACTTCTCAGTGAATCGCGTTGAACGCGTTCAAGGGAATCGTGTCGAACACTTCCCAGTGAATCGCGTTGAACACGTGCAAGGGAATCGAGTTGGACACTTACCAGTGAATCGCGTTGAACACGTGCAAGGGAATCGCGTAGAACACTTCCCTTGTGACTTACATCGGATGAAGGACCCCTTTCATACGATCTCCTGTTATGTGTGTAGATGTTTTTGTAATACATCGGTTTAGTTTAATCCAATTTATTCGTTGGTAAAATTCAATTATTCCATTCAGCGTGCATTTTTACATATAACTCGAATGTAAGCTTCAATCTGAGTTGGCTGGTTGACAATAGATAACATTGTTTTCACCATAGTCGCTTACAACATAAATATATAAAATTGACAAATAAGTTAATATTAATTAATACAGTATAAAGAGGTAATATAGTTACACGTTCCGTGCCATGCCGTTTTTACCTGACATAATACCTAGGCCATTTGTTGTTTTGACTAAAAATTGATGTATTATCACATCATATGTCATTACATCATGAATTCATAGGTTTGTTTAGAGTAGTTATTACACCATGTACCATTTATGGTACACGTAGCGCTACAATCAGGTCGACTATAAAAGTCAGTCGGTTCGAAAATTTTCAATCAGTAAACAGAACGTGTTGTATTTGAATTTGTTATGTAACAAACGAGGGAAATAGTTGCTTTAAAACAGTCAACCATTACATGTCGTTAGTAAGTATTGTATATATAACAATTAAACAGATGTATGTGCTTTGTTATATAGTGAATTTTATATAATACCTCATTCTTTTAGTGGAAATATATTTTACACAATTAAATTTGTCAAAAAACGCATGTTTTTAGCACATTTAATATATACATATGCGTGTATCATTTATAGTACACGTTGCTTGCGGATCAAGTTTAACGTGTAACATAAATGGGACATGTGGCATGGAACGTGTTAATAGTGCAAGAAATGATTGGCTTAATATACATCATTCAGTTATGCATCATTAGACGGAAAACGCTTTGGTCTATCTGTAAATTTTTGACATGAAAAATTCTGGCTAGAAATGCAGCCAAAAATTTACAAAAAATTTTACATATAATATCCGTCCGATTATAAATCTAATTTCAAAGTCGTTTAACCTGTCTGTGTAAATAATTATAATAAAATATATCTTGATCAGAGCTCACATTAGAGTCGAATGTTGGAATTGATAACCAATTATGTTTCAATATTTTTAAATTGATTAAATAATGCTTTCTCTGAACTGAGTCCGTCTGCTAAGCGTAACCTTATTAAAGTTCAGTCAATACAAAGTTTGGTAAAAAATAGGGCACCCTGGTGAACATGTTTCAGGTTTCTGGAACTACAAGGACGAAGGACCATGCAGTTTCCAGCGAGCTGACTATTTTGGTAAACGCCTCGGACAACAATGCTCGTGTTAGGTGTGAGGCAATGAATTCTGCCACAGAGATTCCACTGATTAAAGTCCTGGTACTAAAGGTGAACTGTGAGTACCTGTCATGATTTTTTCCTCAACATTTCCCGGAATTTTCTGAATATTTTTCCTGGCAATTATCAGTCAAATTAATACAGAGACGATACCATATCCGTTCACATTAAAAAAGAAAAGAATAAAAATAAAGAACAGGAAGAAAAATTGAATACCGGTAGAGAGAATTGTGAATAATGGATAACACATAGAACTAGAGGTTCTTTTGTATTTATATTAAAAATTAACATTCTGGACTATGGAAATCTCTATGTAAATTTTCCATGGCTTAGTCTTTATCAATTTTCAATATTTGGAAAACGCTTCTATATTTTTCTTTTAATTTAAACTAAAAATTACTTTTTCAAACTGATGCATGCCAGCAAAATTTTGGCCATTATTTCTCAACTTAAATTAAAGATGACTTTCAAAGAAAATCCTGGAGAAAACTGGCCAAGTACACTTAATCAATATGCAAGAGATGCAAGTTTTTCACCTTATTTTTTAGCTGAAATTTGAAATTACTACGCAAAATCAAGAAATATTAATCAGTTTTATTCTTCATCTTTTTGCCTAAACTAAAAATGATGCTGTTAAAACACTAAGATTTTTCAAGCTTTTGTACTTTATTTGTCTTTTTTCAACATTATTTCGGCGCCGATTGTAAAGATTAAAGGACTTACTGTTTTGAAGGTAGAATCTGAACTACCAGAGTTAAAGCACACAATATATATGTGCACAAGAAATTCTATATATATAATATTTTTCAGCACAAATAAAAAAATTACGCCTCTAGTTCTATTTAAAAGCGATCATCAAAGAAATTCCTAAAAAAAATGTGCAAAGCTCAATCTTTAGAAATGTGCAGGACCCATTAGAAATGTTTATTTCTAGTTCCCCCGGATAAAGTGAAGATCAGCAGAGATCCACAGGATCTCCACGCCGGCCAGGAGGGCAAAATAATATGCGAGTCAAGCAGCAGCAATCCGCCAGCAGAAATGTCTTGGTGGAAAAGCGGGATTCCCATCCCGGGAACGAAAAACGGGACTAAACCGGGTCTACATGGCGGTTACCTCTCTTTCATCGAGTTAACCCTGGACCTCACAGAAGATATGAACGGGGAGATCTACACCTGTCAGGCGAGAAACGTAGAAATGGAGAGGTCCATACACGATGCAACGACTCTCGATGTCCTCTGTGGGTATCCGCTGCTTAATTTATGTTGGTTCATTAATAAGTAGCATTTTAAAGTTCGTTTATAAATTGGCACTTGTAATCTAATTAAAATAAACAAATTGCATATAAATATATCTACGTGTATACATGCGAGTATAAAAAGGCAAAAATATCAGAAGCACCTGTTTCTTTGTTAGTCGAATTACCTTCTAGTCTTTCTTACATAGTAATCAAGAATTTCGTTGTGACATAACACGTTCTCCATCGGCGCAATAGAAAAAATACCATTATAGCGAAGTTATTAGATATAAAATTTCACTGGCTACGAATGAGATTATTACAGCTTAGCGCCAACTAACAATGTGTTAATTGAATCGAAAACAAAAACCGTTAGATCAAAATATTACCTATTGTTCGCCTGAGCAGGATTAATAAGTGCTCGTTAAGTAATGCTAATGAACTAATGTATTATCGGTTAGATAAGCCAATATTTTCATCATTGGATTCGTACGAACTGACCGGTTTGGAGGGAGAGCCCTTTGTGATATCGGTAGCCGCGAATGGCAACCCAAACTCTATAAAGTACACATGGACGAGGGACGGTCTGCCTCTAAGCACCGCTGCCAGGAGGATAACAGCACGTGGCTCCACCCTAAATATTACTAGGCTCGACAGACACGATGCTGGCACTTATATCTGCGAGGCCATCAACGAGGAAGGCACCACGTTCTACCAGTTAAACCTCACTGTTCAATGTAAGTTCATTTTCCCCCGATTCGTTTGCTCTGTTAACACTTTGCCAGCCGCACATTCATTGCATCGCCATTAGGTTGACGCAGGCGAGTATCACGCTGGTTCTACTGTCCGTCGACAGTAATAATTGGACTGTTTATTTTGAAAGCGGTGCAAGTCCATTTGCTATTGTTTCGAGAAAATTAGAGGTTAGCATATTTATCAATTTAAAAATATAAGTAAATTATGTCAAGTCTGGCAATGTTTCTACTAATTTATCAATATGTAATTTGATTGTATAATTTGCTGTTAAGCGAATTTAACTAAAATAATGTAGATTTATGGACTGCAAATGGACTTACAGCGTTTTCATAATTAGTAATTTTTAAAAAAATAAATGTCATTTAAAATATATTTCGTATCAATATAATTTTGTTTATAAATGATAACAAGAAATAAAAAAGGAGGAGAATTTTTTATTTTGCATGTTAATTAGACTTATATGTTAAACTTAACATAAGACATTTGTATTATTTATATACTCTTTATGTGGCAGTGTTTGAAATATTTCTGATGCGCAGGAAGTATATAAGATAATAACTGCTCCATATCCTTATATTTTTCGTATGTAATAAGCCTGGCATTGTGAAACAAAAGCACCAAGGCTATTTTTTCAAATTTTGTTGCTCTTCCCCTATATGTAGGTGATAAATCTAAACTCTTAAACTCTGGCCTCCATTGGTATTTTATATAAAATAGTATACGGTATACTTTTGCAAAACTTCATCCAACATGTTTTAAACCAATTTACTCTTTCTCGATTAATGTTTCTTTTTATATGTTTTTGAATTGCATTTTATAGGTTTTTTGTTGAAACAAAATTCTCTCGTTTCATTTCGTGTAAAATAAACGTATGATGTTGTCTACATTGTTTCATAACAGCATAATAATCCTGTGGTGTATAGAAAATTCCTTTTTCCTAATACCATTTCTATGATAGCAAATTTTCCATTATTTGGAAAATACGAATGCACTGAGAGTAAAAATTTTTTATCAATTGCTTTTACGTTATTTTCTAATGACTAGAAAACATTCAAGCACATCAATGCTATTTGCAAATTTCGATTTTGCCTAATACCTATATCACTATATGCAATAACATGAGTTTGATTTATTGTATTTTGTAAATCCCTCAAACAGCAAAATACTATTTTCTGCGACCCCTGGAGGCAGTGGTTTCGTCCCATACGTGCATAATAATTTTACTGCCGTGTCTATAGAAATTGCACATACACTACTTTGATAATCAATGGCTACGCAATTTCTTTTTTCAACTAATTTTAAATTGAACAAAGCATTGAGATTTTTTAAGATATTAAATGCTAACTTGCTATAGATAAATAGTTTACACTAAATTAAGAATAAATTACGTAATATCTCATTTTTTTTAATGGACTTACATCGCTTTCAAAATAGACAGTCCAATTATTAAAAAAAAAAAAAAAAAATACAGTACGTTAACCGTTTTGATTTATAGGAAAATTGGGAAGGAAGAGAAGTGGAAGCATTTGTTTCTTTAAAAATATCATCGATACGTGTTCCTATACAAACATCCGAATGACAAAATAGCATCACCGCTAGCGCAAAAAAGTCACGTGTACGCGACAGCGGCAAGCAGACTGTTAAAATTTATTCAAGATCTTTTCCCTTGACTTTTGACGAACTATAGATCCAAATATCAAATTTTTCACGACAGATGGAAGAAGAGATCATCCCTCTTTTTTCATCCTCGATTTCCAATTAGTTCAAAAATAATAGGTCCACAGGGTATCAGATAAGGTTTAATGAGATTCTAATGAAGAAAGAATTAATAAGAAATTAACAGCTAACCAATACAGAATTAAAAAAAAATTAAGACGTGAGATTAATAATAATGAAATTAATAAGAGGTTACTGAAATATCTATGAAAAAGTAATAAAGGAAACGACGAAAGAATGAATTAAGAGAAGATTGATGAAAAAATTAATGAAAAATTAACATATATATTTTGTAAAAAAAGAAAATCATGGATATTTGGAAATGTAGTATTATACAGTCATGCATTTTTTTCGGAAAAATGACACACTAATCAATGTCACTCGTTCAATAGTTCTAATATTAACTCTACAGTCTTTTATCTAGCAGTGCTGTATTAATTATTATAAAATTCATTGTTAACATGATAAAATTGATGTAAACTGGATACCGGTCTCAAAATGATTTCTCTTTTCCTTCGTTCTTAAACCTTAGTTCATGTGTTTACATCCCAAATACAATACAATGTCAAATGTATATAAGTGTACATGAAAACAAGCGCGCGCGAGTGTTTGACTCTTCATTTTCACTACTTTGGCTAGTTCTGGTTTTAATAAAAAAAAAGAAAAAAAACGGAGGGAAGAAAAAAAGACGGTTGTGATTTTCAGACCCGGCGAAGATTAAACGAACTTCGGCATCGGCAGTCGTTTACCCCCCGGGAGTGGAAGCGAAGCTTTTCTGCGAGATCGACGGTAGTCCGATCGGCGACGAGTATGTTACCTGGGTTAAGGTGGGCTCCAATTCCGAACTCTCGGGAAGATTTTCGACTTCCTTCGCCAACAGAACGTCCTACCTGCATATTGAACACCCCGACCAGGAGGACGTGGGCGAGTACAGGTGCAAAGTGAACAATGGCATCGGAAATGTCACGTCAGAGCCCATCCTCTTCGTTACGAATTGTAAGTACAAGCTTTTCAAATTAAATTCCACCTTTTGCAAATCAAGTACTTTTACATGTACATTATATTTAAAAAACATCAAATAATGTTAATGACTTACATAGTAAGAAATCAGAAATTTTATTATAATTCGTACAATTGCATAATTACATATGGAGATAAAGATATGTATGAAAACTGTGAGCAGATAATTTAGTAATTCAAAAATGATAATAATTCAAGGAGAACCGTTTATAGGCTAGACTATATGTATATGTATATATATATGTATATGTATATATATATATA